>KK117672.1:0-89098 GCA_000611955.2 Stegodyphus mimosarum
TTTGACTTTCATGTGATATTGAACTTTAAAACTTAAACACTTAAATTAGTAAAAACTCCAACATTCCTAAATAACAATTAAAATGCTTGGCTTACAGTGCCGAGTTTTTAGATTTTGTTCTGTACATAAAAAGGGACAAGAAAGTATTTTTCATTGCAGAAATGATATATATAATTTCAATTCTTTCTGATTCAGTTAAACATTCCTGTTCAATCGATTGCTCATTCATATAGGTTAATTATTTGCGCAACATTTAGCTCTCTTCTTGTGCATAATTTTAATCGTTTGACTATATTCTTGATTACATTTATGGCGAAAATGTCATATTCAATGCTTTGCAGTTCTTAAAAAAAACTAATTTTAAAATTTTATTTGAAATTTTTTATGTTTGCTTTGGGCTTTAGTCTTATACATATCTGTTATTGATTTTTCTATTATTATTGTGTTTACTCATCGCAATAATTTAATTATGGCAATGAGCTTAAAACTAAAGCAGCAAATTATTTTGCTGCTTTGGTTTTAAGTAACATTTTATGTTTACCATATATTTGACACATTTTAGTTTTCGGAGAATGTGCACCAGAATGCAGCGTCCACAACTCCGTGCATTAATGACCAGGATAGGAATTGATGTACACATATATCCAAGTTTGGCTAAAGTAGGTAGTATATACTCATCTTTTCCACACATATTGCATCTAGATTCCTCGAGTTTGGCCCTGAAATACACAACATAGATGAAAAATAATATAGCGATCTTCCGATGTAGCTAACATCGATCTTATTCATCTATTTTTATGAGATAAGCAGTCACTGATTCTTTAAAATTTCAGTGTATTTCCTTTACCACTCTCGCTGCATTTAAAAACCTCTAAAACATTATGTTAGTTTTCCTTCTGACACTGTTTTCACTTGTAAATGTAATCAAATCATTTTTAAAGTGTAATTTTAAAATATAAGTTTTCAGCAAGATGTATATTCTTCTTTTCATAAGCAGTTACTCCAAGAATATAAAATAATTTTACACTAATGTAGTTTACCAATAAAATCATTTATTGTTCAGAGAAAGCATTGAAGGATTGTTTTCTCCAATTGCAGCACAAAAGTTATCAACGGGGGTAAAAAGAAGTATTCTGGAAGCTTTCCGAAGACTCATCTGGTGTTTAAATTATGCAAAAGGATAATTTATAACCTTTCAAATAACTTAACACAAAACAATTACGGTAGGATACATATTGTTATATAAATGATATATTTTCCTATCTTTGGGTAATTAGTAATTTAGCGATTATTTGTTAAGAAAAGAAAATGAGACAGGCTTGCACTAAGTCATGTTAATTATATTTCAAGCAAGTGAAAAGTTTAATATTTTTCGAAAGGAGTTAAGATTTAATATCAGCCTGTCACTGTAATCTAAGGAAGTATTAGAAAGATAAAGAAAATGAGTTGCGTTAATTTACTTGACGGTTAAAGTTTTCTATAGTTCAAGAAGTTCAGCATTCAGTTTCCTGTCGAAGCAGCACATTTAACAGTAAAGTAGAACTATTTAAGGTTTTAGGTTGGCCTGTTCATCCAAGCTACGAAGCAGATCTGCAAGGCCTCTCCCAAAATTTAGCGAACGGAAGTATAAAGATACCAGACGGAATATATTTAAAATGTGTTCCGAATGTATAGACTGTGGTTTTGTAACCTAAGTGGTAGTAACATCAAAATGAAGTTAACGGTCATGAATTCGATTTCTGGTCAAAGCAACGTTTTTGCATATCAAGGCCTTTCATTGCAATTAGTGGTAATTTTTTAATTGCAAATTTGATAACAAGGACTTAAATTTCTTGTTAAAGCTAGCAAATAGCATACACTTGCCATTTCGATTCAACATAAATACGTTACTTATGCATCTGAGTGGAGATTTTTGTATAAGTATTGGACTGTTGACACTGACTCGTTCATGCTTGCTGAAAATATGATCCTTCGGAAAAAATTACAGCATCAACGAAGCTACCTTTGAAGGCCATTCGAAAAAAATGCAGATACTCTAGGATTATGAAGATGCTCTAGGATCATAACATCCGAACAACATCGTTATACTTCGATGACTTTCTGCGACCTGTTGCATTGCCATTTTTCGACAGAATTTCTAGGCCATTTTTGATCAAATCAATGCAAGATAAGTCTGTCTCAGACCTGGTTTTATAATGTAGGTACACTTTTAACGCCAAATTAACTAATCAGGCTTATTTGTGACATGAAAAGACTCAGCACACGCTCAACCAGGCATACAGGCGAGCTGACTAGCCAGTTGCATTATTCCCAAGACATATACATGAGAAACGTCCAGTAATACTCTATCGGAAATAAAAAATAAAAGAAAGAAATCTGTTTAAAAAACTTTTAATTTCGAAAATATGTAAAATTATTCTACACAGGCACCCAAAGCGTCAAACCTCTTACCATACAGGGAGGTAAGCTTTTACATAACTTCATAATATACTTCTATCTCTCCCACTTTTGTTGGAACTATTCATTGTTAGAAAGCGCTTTCTATCCTAGAGCTAATTGTCATCACAACAACGGACGGCCGCATATCGGTGCATTCCCTTCACAGATATTTCAAAATTGTCGGAGAGAACATTTATCCTACAGTACAATCTCGTCCTTCCCGATTATTGGCTTTTCGCAAAATTAAAGGAATCTTTGGATGGAAAAGGCTTTTCTGACAACGAAGAGCTGCAATAAACGGTAACTGCATTTGTCAGTAGATTAGTGGCAGGAGTGTATAACGACGGTATACAAAAACCTATCTCGTAATACAAGTTTTCAGTGCCAATGTACGTATATGTAAAGGCAGCTTGATATATATTCTTTTAAGATGGAAAACTTTGAGTACTATCTGTGAAGACTATGCACTCTATTTTCTGCCGAATAACCACTTTTATTCGAACTAGATTCCGCAGTTGCAAAAACGTATAAAGATTTCTTCTATTTTGTAGCTGCTTTATCTGAATATCACTAGTTTGGGACTGCGTTTGTTTCTTTTCTGCATTACGACATGAACGTTGCATGTATAAAGATTTTCAACACATTCGAACCATTTCTTCCCGATACTTTTGTTATGTTCTGGCTCCTGTTGTCAAAAAATGCGCTTGCAGCCTAAAACGAATTAGATATGAGAGATTTTTAATAGATCTAAATGAAAAATATCAATTTCGAGTTTTATAATTTTCTGATGTAATCTTCAAATAAAAATCACGACGCATCTTTATCAGCTAATAAACTTTACCTTATGATGCGAAACGCGTAATGTTTATTATATTTTTCTTTATAGATTTACATGTCGAAACGCAAAGAAACAGGTTATCTCATTTTTATATCATCAAGTTTTCAAAGCGTTCAAGTTTTCGCGGCTGGCATCAATATTCGGCGCATGTTATATTTTATCATGTTCCTTAGAACAGTGCGGAATTCATAACGTGTAGAAAACCAAACACCCTAGAAAATTCCCTTCGCGTCTTAAAATTCAATTAAATATATCATTCACATTCAAACAATGATATCTGAGAGTTATGATCCGCAGCTGAATGCAGGAATATTATAAAAATAGTTTCAGCATCATCAGTACAGTCTTGAAAAAAATATTATTCTTATATGTTTGATTATAATTGTCTGTTTTGATATTTAATTATGTTTTTATGAAATATTTGAAACCAAGGTGGAACTATTAAAAAGCTGTGAAACCTTTGAATAGCGTATTTAGACTATAAGTTTTGATATTTTAATGCTGTGTTTAGAAATGCCCCAGTGTGATAAATTGGTTATATTTATTGGAAATGAAGGTAACTTGTAATAACCATATGTTGAATAGAACATTATCTACAAAAGTTTACAAATGAATATATAAAAATCATCTATGGAAAAACGAAGACTGACATTTCCTGCATTAAAATCAAAAGAAAAAGTTTATTCTTAATAAATATTGCTTTTAAACATTCAAAAGTAAAAATGCAACTTCAGCCAACGTTCAGGTTACATGATCTCAGACTTATTATAAAGAAGATTGAAATAGTAGCTTTCAAAACAAATACGAATCGCCTTTTTTCTTTTTATTTAGCCATTCTTCCTTTTGCTGAAATTTCCTTTGCCTTTGAAAATATGGTCAATATGTTCTGAAATTCTTGCATTTTTCTCTTACATAACTGAATCCAGTAATTTAATAAATAAATTTTTCCTAAGTTTATGTCAGCGTAACGAATGTAATATTAGATTTCTGTATTGAATAACGTATATAATAAGATTAAAAGAATGTTATTTGTGACAAATTTTTTGTCTAGAGGAAGTTTTAGATTTACGTAAAATATTTTTATATAGGAAAGTAACATTAGGAATTCTAAAAATATGTTTGAAATGGACTTCATGTTTCAGTAAAAAATTCCCTTTTTCAAAATATTGCATTAAAACATGAAAATTTTAAATTGCGAAACATGGATTGTATCATTTAAGACCTTAACTGAGATTTCAGTAATGGTAAAAACGATTAAGAAATAAACTTGATACAAGTTTTTGAATTTTATTTCATTAGCCTTTTAATTTTTTTATACTTTAAGAAGATTAGAGTCAACATTTCTTTTTTTCAAACATTTTCTTGAAGTTATTCATGTAAATATGTGATAAAGCTTCAAATTGATGCTTGGAAAAGAAATTAATTTTTATTTGTTCTGCGGGCAAAAGCACGGAAGCCGACAAATATCTATAAGCTCATTAAAACTTCACGAACATCCTGAGCAATTATTCTTTTTTTATCAAATAAAAGAAAACTTTATTAGAAAAATAAAGAGCATTTTCCGTGAGGATTGAGTTTACTGATTTAAAGATTTTCATTAATTAAATTAAAGACTTTTAATTGGAGGATTTAAACCTATCTGATACAATAGTCATTACGTGTGCTGCCTGCTTATTTTGCTGTATCAAGAACTTCTTATTAGTTTTTTTTAATACTATGTAAGAAGTGAGTTTACGCAGAATTTCAGCTTTAAAAGGCAAACTGATGTTAAGACAGCGTAACCAGTAGTTTCAGAGGAACAATGAGTTTGATAAATTACGCCTGTTACAGAACATTTACTGGTTTCCAAGGGAAGATTCTGGGTTCAGTCCCTGATAAATGCAAGCTTTTATATAGCATTTATCTTACTGTTATAACATTTACATTTAACAATCGGACAATCCTTTTTTTAAATGAATCCTCCACTAGTCGATTTGGTTATAAAACGTCGGAATGGTAAGTAGTATGTAGCCATTCTTTCTCTATGTAGCGCACTGTCTTCAATTTATTAACCAAGCGAAAGAAAATTTGGCTCATTTAGCAAAAGAAACAATACGTAGGTATGTAGAGATATTAGGTTATTTCGAAGCAGGAGACATGAAAAATGAGCAATGTCCGTCCCGGGACTTGAATCACGGACTTCTCGAATACGCGCCGAGTGTGCTGACCACTACACCACGAAGGCATGCTAAGAAGGCGGGAGAAATCCTTATAGATACAAAATATTAACAGAGAGAAACTAGCCAGTACACGGAAATCAGCAAGTAGAGAATTTTTGCCTAATATTTTCTTAAATGAAAAAATGTTAGGTATAAAAACAGCCTATGACGACATCATCTGAGTGAATCAGATATTTGGATGTAACAAGGCGTCTCCAAGGCAGCCAGCAACATTTGACAGTAGCTCATACCCTATATTTTAACATTTCACCATTTATGGAAGCGGTGTCATGTTGAAGCAGCAAAGTTGCAAAGATCGTTAAGTGGACTTCAAAGGGTAATTACGGTGAGGATGACACTTTCTGTATCTTCAAGCATGACGTCACAAATCAGTCACTATACACCAACTCATTTCCGATATTGCAGTGTCAACAAGAAAAAAAATATCTAAAAAGCTGTTTAAAGACAGCTACATGCACGTAAATCAGCTAGCTGTGTATGCAAGGCGAACAGAGGTTTGCTTCCCACTGATACCCTCGTAGAGAGGACCTTCATATAATGGGCTTGTGATCACCTCAGCTGTCAGCTTGAACTCCAGGTATCTACTTGGATAGCTCAGTCTGGACTCAAAAATACTGGACTACTGTGATTTGTTTTGGATGAGTCATGGTTTGGTCTACAGGCTGATATGAATTGGAGAGCTCTTGGAAATCCATTCAGAAACATCCGAGAAATGCAAGCATGGGCGTAGAAAGGGTGGTTTGACAGTTTGGGCAGAAATTGCTGTAGCTTCATATCTGTAACGCAGTGAAACCTTCGTTAAGAACCATTATTTATATTTCCGTTTTTTAAATACATTTTGCTGCACTATTGCCATTACAAGCTAATATTGAGGATTAGCAGCTTTTTCTAACAACGTGCAATATACAGAATAATAGCATATTTTATAGGCATATCTGTCAATAGTAACGTTGTGAAGTCTCCGATAAGATGCTTCCTTCATACACTCACGTTTGTGAAAATTGCAACACCAAGAAAGAATCGTCATAATTGAATGCAATTTAATACACAGTTGAGTGGTAGTGGTACAAATAAATGATTAAATGTTCAAAGCAAACAAACAAGAACAAGAGATCAGAATCAGTATTTTGTGTGGCCACCACGCGCCGCAATAAGTGCTGCTACACGACGTGGCATGGAGTCAAACAAAGTTTGAATGTCTGACTGAGGAAGAGCATTCCATATCGTTTGTACGCGTACCCAAAGTTCGTCTGCAGACGCAACAGGACGAGGATCACGAGCAAGACGCCGACCAATGACATCCCACACATGTTCAATTGGCGACATATCCGGGGAACACGCAGGCCAAGGAAGAAGCTGTACCTGCTGCGCTGCAAAGAAGGATTTAACAATCCGAGCAGTATGAGGGCGGGCATTGTCCTGTTGAAATACAGCGCCTGGCAAGCTTTGAAGGAAGGGAACAGCTTCGGGCTGTAGAACTTCACGGATATACCGGTTGCTGTTCAGATTGCCCACAATTCGTAGCAATTGAGATCGTCTATGATATGCTATGGCGCCCCAGACCATAACTCCGGGTGTTCGTCCACTGTGGCGTTCGATAATGCACTCCGGAAGGTGGCGTTCACCGGCATAGCGTCTGACACGAATGCGGCCATCATGGTACCACAAATTAAAGCGGGATTCGTCAGAAAACACGACATGCTGCCAATCAGCACGCCAGTCTCTATGCTGATTGGCCCATTGTAGCCGCAGGCGGCGATGGTCGTGCGTTAGGGGGATCCTGTATAAAGGAGTCCGTGCGCGCAGTCCACACTGCAGCAGACGTCTACGAATTGATGAAGCACACAATGAAACACCTGTAGCTATTGACCACAGTGCTGCCAATTGTCTAGAGGAAGCTGTACGGTCCGTCCGCGCCATGCGGACCAGGTGTCTATCATCGCGAGCTGACGTCACATTTCGGGGTCCACTCCCGGATTTCCGAGTTGTCCGACACTCGTCCGTCCACTGCTTCCAAACGCGCATCACTGTGCTGCTGTTACGCTGCACACGAGAGGCTACTGCACGATACGACAATCCAGCTTCACGAAGGCCGATGATTCTCCCTCGTTCAAACTCTGTAAGTTGTTCAAATCTCGCTCTCTTTCGTCGACGAGGCATAAGTACAGATTGAGTTAACGTTTACCACTAGCAGATAACCACCGATAACCATACACGGCTCGCTACAGCCGTCTATTTATTCGGATCCATCAGCCGTTCAGAGGGCGCTGCTCAGCATACGCATGCGCTACGGATTTGCAATTCTAATCATTTGCATATCATGCGCTACTTTGCATTTCCTGAAAATTTCAGCTCACTCGTGTAAGTCCTTCATGGTGTTGCAATTTTCACAAACGTGAGTGTATTTTATTATTTGTATGCTTGTATTTACTAATGTATAAATGTCTTATTAGCTGTAAACCACTGTGTTTTTGCCTACCCATTTTTAAAATTATTTCATCTCCCAAGCTTTAGTTTGTTTTATTTTTCAAATCTGCCATTTAACAATATAAGTTCTTCAGAATCTAATTCTTTATAATACAACATTCTATTCTACAGAAATGCCATCCTCCAATATTTTATTAGCTAATGTAGTAAGCAATGTAGGATTAGAAAGAGCATCTCATCACGAGGTGATTCATCCCCTTCCATCTTTCTTGCCCTATTTTGTCGGGGGAGTGCACTGCATATGTAGACACCTATATAATGCTTGCATTGTTATTGTCCACACCAAGCGATCGGGGAAAAAATTTCTCCCACGTTACGCTTTCTAAGAAATTAAAAATACATTGGAAAAACTGTGAAAACCTGCGAAACCAAATCTCAACATAGCCACCACAATTGCTACTTGAACTGCGAAAATTAAAAAAAACTCAAAAGTATTTAAACCGCAAACAGCAATTCCTCAACCATCAATACAGTACGCACAGGCCCTCAAAAGACCGTCGCCGCACTTTTCGTTTTCCCAAAAGCTGGACAAAAACGTAGGCTGAACTCATAAACTTAGTACCAGTTCATAACCTGGGAATCAAAATCACGACAGTGAGGTCCGTTTAGAAACAAGGTTATGTTGCGGAATGTGACACAACAGAAAACATACGGAAGCTGAAAACAGAGCTCAAAGGAAAAGCACTGATACTCGTGTAAACCAAGCTCTCTGCGAAAAGATTAGCCAGAGGCACAATTCACGATGTCAACTCCAGACTATAAAAATAAGACATAGGAAAATCTTTCCACTAAGCATAACAGTAATAATGCCAGGATACTTTACACATTAACGAAAAACAACAGTAATGTCAAGTGGATCTTGAAATGTCAGGCAACAACATTCAGCACCCTCATGCTACAACACCATATCTTCATCGGCTGGCAAGCACACAGCGTCACAGAATTTGTTGAATGTTTTTAAAATAAGGAATTTTTTACCTTAAAGCTCAAATAAAGAAGGATGTTTTATAGGATTTCATAGTATAATTTGTAGATATCTGTATTACTGTACAATTTTTCTTTACTATGTTTTTATTAACAGAGGCCCCTTCTCTGTTGTAAGTCGTCAAGATAAGCCCATGACGTGAAGACGTTATTCTTTTTCTATCTTTTGTTTCTTTTTTTCCCCTTTTCTTACTTTGCTTTCCAAATCTTTGAAAAAAATTGCAAATTACTTACTTTTAATTCACCTTTTGGGAGATTTTAAACTTGTAATCTCCAGTTTGTTTCGCCAGTGACGCCAAGCTTGCAACCAATGGCGTCTACTTCGGAATTTCTATCTTTTGTTCTTTGTTCGCTGAATGGTAAGTTTTGAAATCAAATTCTATTAATTTTTGCCTGTTTTGTACTATTACACTTTAATGAGTTTGTATTTCAGTAAAACGTGCCTAATCCTTTATCTTTTATTTAATGGACAATGAATTTATTACGTATGGATTTGTTTTTGTATATTTTTGTTTCCTTTTTGGAACTCCTCCGCGTAAGTAAAGGAGGTATTCAAAATTTTTGGGTGAACCCTTATAATTAAATAATTTAGAATGGATCATCAGCTAATTTTAAATCAACAGAAACGTAGTGGTTTTTCCTTATTCAGTTGAATCTGATCTACATCCTCTTGATAAAGTTGAATCAGATTTCCATTGCATTCCTCTACCTGTACATTTTTTGTAATTTTTGTGTTTCACATATGTAGTTTTCAGAAATTTTTCTGGTTTGGTGACAGCTGGTTGATATTTTTGACATATTTATAAGGAATCTATTGAATTTCATTTCTTTGATGTCTTTGTGAATTTCTTTCTAAATTTCTTATTTTTTGACCATAATTGATTAATTTTCCAGCAATGTATTGCGCTAAAATAATATTAGGATAATTTTCCTTTAAAGTAAAGACTTGCGATACTGTTATATAGTATATATACTATATATACACATACACACACACACATATATATATATATATTCAACAGAAACAGTACTTAAACTAAGAATTTAATGTACATTCAGTTTGTTTCTAGAAGTTTAACACTCTGTATTACTGTTGTATTTTGATGTAACGTAGTAAAATTCTCTGAAGTTTGTAAAGCATATTTGTAATGTGTATTATTGTAAGTGTATGTACTGCTGTAAAGTAATTTGATTATCTGAAATAATGTGATAATTATATAAGTTATTGTTACGAATTTAGTATATATGTAAATAATTTTAGTGAAATTATTTTCAAATTGTAGTATCTTTTGCATAATGTAATATGAAAGGCTTTATGAATAAGAAGCTTCGCCAGAATAGTAAGGTTACAGTGATAAGTCCATTTAACACCAAGTTAAATGCCTATCTCCCCATGTTGGCGGCCGAGATAGCTCCAAGATGGCGATGATTTTGGCGAAAATTTTTAGTGCCAAATTTGGCAAGAAATCGTCAAAAGCCGCGAAACTTGGCGACCATTTGGTAACATTTTGGTCCGATCCCTGTATAACTGTAGTTGGTCCGACTCTCATCAAACTAACTATATCCCGTCCTGTGTTATTGCAACTGTATATGCTTTCGACCAATTTTGAGAAATCCAAGGTAGTAATTTCTCAGCCGAAGAGAAAACTATATAACATGGGAAGAACATTAGTTTACAGTTTAGTTCAGAACTGTGTTCAGGGATTAGCTTAGAGTATTGACAGTATTGAGAGATCACTGTGCGAGCATTTAAGGCTTTTGATATATTTGTAGAGTCATTATTATGGAAGTATGCCTTAAGCTACAACGGGAACAATACCTTACAATGTTATTTGATATATCTTCTAATGCTTGATATTCGGGCACGCGAGACAATACTACCTAACCTCTTCGTAGAATTTGGCGTCTCCGTCTCCCGTCAACTGTGAATTATCGGCGGCCGCACTGTTCTCCACAGCTTCTATCGTGGTACTATGAAGCAGTCGCGTGTAGAGATCACATAGTTGCTTAATATGCCATCTCTTCTTGCGTTATGGATCATGATGCCATTTTTATGGACAATAAAGCAAGAGTTCACGGGAAGTATTTCAATTATTTCACATCCGTCAGTATTTTCAATCGAACTTGTTGCTTTGAATTACTTGTATCCCATTCAATATGAATGAGATAACTTAGGAAGACGTTTAATTTCTCTCTATGACCATTTCCAGTACCTTTAAGGGTTAGAGATATGTTTGCTACGTGAATAGGTACAGATACTCGAAAACGCCCTGGATGATCTTATTTTGGATGCTCTCGGTCACATATAATTATTTATTGAAAATTTGCATTCCTTTAAGATAGTAAATTTGGTTACACTCCATGAAGTTTTAATGCACTTGAGTAAATACTTTTCTCTTTGCTCCCTTTCACTGCTTAATTTTTGGAGGTAAACTGTCAAAGACAGTAAAAAGTCTGTACTCCGTGTCATTCCTTGCATCGCACAAATCAAATTATGTTACCCGTTTGTTCAAGTGAGTTGTAAATGGGAAGGAGCATTTATTTAGATAAAAAATAAGGAGATTTATTTTATTCTAGTAGCTAGATTTTAAGAATTTCGGAAATGAAATTATTTAACGAAAAAATTTGATTTAAGGCAAATTGTTTTCATCGTGCTATATTCTTGGTTAGCTCTTCTACAACTTTTTACTGAAGACAATGTAAGCACGAAGCATTGTCCTAACTGTCAATAGTTTTTTTTTCACAAGAATTTAATTTTTTCCCTGTAATTATAGCAAAGAGTGAAATGAAGTTATTCGGGTTCTCATTTAAGAAATTAATGTCATAGTTTGTTCTAAAAGTTTGCTATTTTCTAGAAACGAATTCTGAGAAATATTTAAGCATTACTCTCAACAGTACAATATTTGTTCTGTTTTTAATACTGCATTGAGCTTATATAAAAAGGAACTGTATTAGAGGAATTATATTGAACCTATTACTGCTACTATTGAACTGCTAACTAAACTGAGTATACTGTATGCAGAGAATACACACAGCGATTTACTTGTAGAAACTGACAAGATCTTACGTGATCGAAATATCATTCTTACAGATATTTACCCTGCTTTGATCCTTTATCTCTGAAAAGTTTACGTTTATAATTTAAGCGTTTAATATGTTTCATTTCGAATCATACTACCATTTTGTAGAGTCATTAGGTTATTTTGAAGCAGGAGACATGAAAAATGAGCAATACTCTCGCTGGGCCTCGAACTTGGACCTTTCGAATACGCGCCGAGTGTGCTCCCTTTACACCACTTGCCGCTACATAATTAAATAAGAATCTAAATTAGTTACGTTCAGTGCCGCATTGACGTGTATTTTGTCATTAAGGCATGCTGGAAGGAGGGAGAAAATACGTTATACACTCTCTCTTTTAAAGGGCGACTGGGGATTAGGGGACCCGATCGCCAAATCCTGGTGGTGACGAGTTGTTGTCCATCACTTTTTAGTTCGGGCCCCACTGCAGAATCGTTAAGTTATTTTGATGCTGGAGGGTAAAAAATATGCAATGTCCTCGCCTGGGCTTGAACCTGGACCTCTCGAATACGCTCTGAGTGTGCTACCCTTACACCATGATGGAAAGTAAGGGTAGCACACTCAACACTGCTTTCAATGGAAGGAGGAAGAAGATATCTTATAACTTTATTAAAATTAAAACTTAAGCTACTCGAACATTAGAAATTAAGTTAGTTTTATGAAAGTATAAGCCCTTTTATTTAATTTTAGTATTCTGAAAAATTCAGTCATTAAGAAACAGTTTCATTATAAACATATTACAATATTTTTAATAAACGTGTTACAATCACATGACGACAGTAAAAGTTAATGGATCAGACTAAAGCTATAATAATTGGATTGAGTAAGTATAAAAATAAAGTCAGCGTTTGTAAGTAAGTCACGTATAAGTAAAGTCAGCCACGTATTTAGTATTTTAGAAATAAATATTATCAGTGATATAGCTAACCTTCTGTATCTTTGTCTAGATACTACTTCCATTTTGTCTTTTCTGGTTGGGTTAAAGATAATAAAATATTTCTGTAATTATTAATTTATACATATTCTTAGGTTGTCATAGCAGATTTATTTTAAATATATTCTTCATGCCAGTTTGGGAAGTCCTGGGCTATTTAAACACTTAAACAATTCTGGATAACACATGCAATGAGGCTTGCGGACTTCATTTGCTAGTTATAAGTAAACCGCATGATAAGTTTAATGGAGAAAAATATATAATCAAATCATCAACCATTAAAAGGTTAGATGGTGCAATTACGCAATTCAGTTGCTAGGTTTAACTTTATGATTTCATTTCTGCATCATTAACCGTTAAATGATGCAAATAGGAAGTAATTAATGCGTAAAATGTGTAATTTAGTTAAGATTTGCCTAAAGTGATATAACTGTTAATAGCATGTGAAATAATGGTAAATGGAGGTTTTTTTACTTATGTGTGTATGTTTTGATTATGTGAAATCATCGAGACAGATGGTTAAGAGATTACCTGACGCAAACACGCAAATAAAACTGTGCTTTAGTATTTTAATAACTGTTTTGATATTGTGTTTTGCTCATTGAACTGGCATTTAGATGATGCTGAACTCAGCTTTTCTCTTAATGCTTAAAACTATTCAAACTTGAAACCTTGCATGATACTGTGTTCTACTATTTCAAATTTTATTTTCCTGTTGATTTTAAACAGTTTATAAGCAAAAAGAAGTTCAGAAGTTGGCAAAACATTTGTTAGTAATTAAAAAAATAATAGTATTAAAACTATCTAGGAATGAATAACAATATGGTAAGATAAACTTCTGAGAGTTGGGATTAACTGAAGCGAAGAAATAAATAACTTAATTGAATTCGATGTAAAATTCAGTTAGATATGGAATTTTAACATGGCAGATTTCGTCTAACGTGTAATACTAACAGGAAAGGTACTAAAATCAAATATGATTGACTTTCCTATATTGCACCTATAACACTGTGTATTACGTGCATTATTTACATTATCATATTAACACAAACACTTTAGCTTATATAACACGTAGTTTCATCAAGTTTAAATATCATGTAGTAATAATTTAATCAATTACGGCACTTTAGCTCATATGCAAATAATGCTACGCTTTTTGTCACAGCTATTTAAACATGATAGACTAAGTAATTCCAACACAATCTATCTGGATCAATTTATATTTTCAATTTGTTTCAGTGCGGTGTAGTGAGAAACGCATCAGTAATACTGTTATCGTAAAGAAAGGATATGTAAGTGTAACTATGAATCTTAAAAAAAGTATAACCTTACAAAATTTTAAAAACATTTAACCTCAGGTTTGCGTGTCTGGAAGCAGGTGTAAATGTGTGCAACAACTAAAAGTGAAACTCGTACACTGGTTTCTTGTTTCCTTGGTTAAAAGGTTAGTTGTGGGCACATTGTACACTTCTTTTCTCAGATAAAAGCCCTTCAAAAAGGCAGTGTATTATATAATTCGTCCTATTCTACCTTTTTATCGCAATAGATTTAAAGTTCTTGATAATGAGAAGATTTTGAAATGTAACAGAACTGCCAAGTCTTAAATAAATTTAAAAAAAGAAAAGAAAAACGCGTTTCTCTCTAGATCCGACTTAGATTCTTCACTTACATCAGTAAATAATTAATTACTCTACTATAGACAAGATTAAGCCAATTTAGGCTAAATTTTTCCTTTTAGCAGACAACTGTATCTCTATGAACGCCAGAAAAAAATATTAAAAAAATGCTGTTACATAACTTGTCAGCAGTTCTGCATGAAGCACATAATGACAAATGTATTTCTAGAAATGAAACGTTTGAAAGCTTATTCGTAACCGCAGCCAATTCAAGTCTGTGGTTTAAAGCTGATGGAAAGAAATCCTCTTAAACAGCCGTAATGGAGTACTTTTCTAATTATCTGCTTAAGGTCCTAATTTAGCGTTCTCCTATTTAAGGTTTTACGCTACTCAGGGTCTTAATTTTTCTACGCCTCGGGGGTATAAAATTAATTGCTACCTCGTAACAGATAGTTTCCTTCCATGGTTTCAGAATAAAGAACAATAAAAAATAAGAAAAAAGATCTCTCACTAATCCGAGCAGAAGACTGGGAGCTTTGCAAGAGTTTTAAAAGCGCAGAGTGTTTGGTCTAATGATGATAGTCGGGAAACAAATAAAATACCCTTAGGGTACGTGGAAACTAAGTAATTAACTCAGAAAGCCGATGTTTGGCGTAGCTCATTAAAATTCGAAAGTGCTTGTCGGGGATAGAGCTCACATTTCCTAGACATTCTGTACTTAGATCGAGTTTCTATACTGTAATGCTAACCAGCCTACAGTGACACATTTGGCTAATCATAATAATCAGAGTTCTGAAGCTTACGAATACCTATTCGGATTTTTGTTGAAATATCACTAGTGTGCTCGTTTCGAATGTATCCATTTGGCAACTTACTCATGTGATGTTATGTATGTAGAAGAAAAGTACTTAGCTCTTGTGCACAGCTTCTTGCGGCATGCATGTCCTTTTACAAATATCGAATTAATATGAAGGGAGAATAAATCCATAGAACGTAAGTTTTGGTATTTTGACCTAATCAGTGTCACAGAAATCCTTTTTGCTGAAGTTAATATTATTTATAAAATATTAACGCAAATATTATAACGCAAATATTTATAAAATGCACGCAAATATTAGAGAAAAATATAAAAATAGTAACTTACGCATCCTTGAATATGGTTAAAAAATAATGATAAAATTATGATGTGAAAACAAGTTTTATACGTTGCTTATTAGTTTACATACTTAATTTGATAAACAGTTTCTAATTCATTAACAGAAATTTCAGCCTCAGGCAGCAAATGTTGTTGCTATAGTCCTTTCCATGCAAAGGTTGCAAATTTGCCTGATAAGAATAAAACATCCAGCTTTTCGGAAAGCTTTTCATTTGTAGACATTCCTAGCTATGTGCAAGAACACTATGTACAGAAACTCACAGTTATACATAGATTAGAAGTTAAACGCTTTTTCTACAGAAACGTTTTGCTTTTAACAGACATGCGCATGCAATAGGTGAAGAATAATTTTTTTGTCAAAATATTACTAAAATTTCTTGTAGCTTTAAAATGAAAAAAAGGAAGACATCTTTCAAATTTAGAACTGTTAAAAGAAACGTAATTTAAATTATGAAATATGAAGGAGTTTTATATACTATGGCAGAGTTTTCTGAGTTTTAGTTTTTTTAACTTCAGTTTAACGAGTAAATGTATTATAGAAGTATATAAGAAATGTAGCAGAAAACACGTTCATTGATTTTAAAGTTTATTATGTCTTTAAGATCAGAAGTATCCCAGAATTTGATGTCTTAACTTTTATTAATCGAACTAAGCAAATAGAAAACGCTTTACTGGTCATGAGAGATGCAAGCAGCTCTATACAGTTTGCAGTAATATCCGAGAACTTTATTGAGGGCTCATCATAATAATTCGTCCAACAGACAATAATTTATGAAGCTTATTAAAACTGCGGCAATGGATTTGCACTGGAGAACAGCCCATTGTATCGATTAGACATCCAGAAACACACTAATTAGCCCGATTCCTCCAGGCATTGCTTCGACGTGCAGTTTTCTACCCCCTATCCTCGAAGGTAAGAGTGATTTTGTCGTAAAACGGATAAGGCTGAGATTCGATTTTGTGAAAGTAAAGGCAAAACAGTTTTTTAAAGACTCGATTGGCGGAACAAGAAGTTTAGAAAGCACAATAAATAAATGACATTTCTTGTGATCTAATTTATTTCTGAATAGAGTTTTTTTAGTCTGACTCTGAATGATTTAATATTTCAGAATTATTCAATCCATTGCAAGTGATATTTTCTTGAAAGAAAGGAGAGATATATTATAGATGTATATTACTTTATAATAATTAGCAAACCTCTGTTAACTCAAACTGTTCAAGTTTTAAATAGAATACAACAAATTAAGCGATCAAAATTGGATCTTAAAATTTTATGTCACGTTTTCCATTTCTCTGCAGTAAAAATTAATCAAAAATTGTCATCCGTTGGCGAATTAGATTTCCTACAGGTTTTTTACATTCATAAGAATCTTTCAGGTCTAGTTCCTAGTACGATTCTAACGCGTCTTTACATTCAGCTTTTATGAAAATCATTTTATAGATGTTTTTATTCTCTGACAATAGATATCGCCAGTAGCTTTGTATCTCCCCAGAGCTAGAATTTTCTGGAATTTTTTCTGTTGCTATCGTGTGAGCACATGCAGTTTCTTCTTCATTTCACTCCTACAGGTGAAGAAGCAGATTCTGTTTAAACTTTGAAACTGGTCTTACAAATTTATGCAATGTATACTAATTCAGGTTGTCTTAGTATCGTCAAACAAAAGTTATACGCAGTTTGCCCTTTCATGTTATTTCATGCTTGAATTATGCTAGATGAAACAGAAGAGAAAGACTTATAAATATCAAAGAAGTTCTAGCTGTCGATGCTCTAAATCATAAGAATAACATGTTTTTCAAAATATCAACTAACACGAAATTCATTCTGTCCAGTCTCATTTTGTTCCAACGTTTAAAATAAGAGATGAAAAATATATCTGCTTTCATTGTTGATATTACGGCTGTATTTTTTCATTTAATGTAAAGCTTATTTAAGATTTTAATTTACAAATGTTTAGACAAAAAGACTGTATTTATTTCTGATATTCATCAAGCTCGTGAAATTGTATAACAGAAATAAGCCATAAATTATTATTTTCGTAATTAAAATGTGATTTTAGTAATTTTTTAATCTAACGCTTCTGTAGACAAATATATCCATTATTTTCAAAAAGCACCAAATAATTTTCTTTACCCTTTGATAGTCACTTTTCAAGTAATTTATTAGAACGCGTAATTATTGTAATGATTTTTGAGCAAAGTAGAATGCATTATGCGTGAAATCAAAAGTTCTACTCATTTTCCTAAATTTTCTTTTTGTAAAACAAGATCTGAACTAAAAAATCGCATTCGGAAATAGTGCATCAAATACAGTGCTAGTCGCTCATGCATCCATATTCCACTAAGTAAATATTACAGGAGTAGTCGAATTATTTTTACTTTTAATGGCCACCCTCTCTTACTTCTATTAAACTGTTCTGTACACTTTTATTTTGAAGAAATGTAAGAAAAACCGAGACTGCTTCAAATGAAAAGTCTAACGTTCCTTAATATAAACAATTTTTTGTAAACTTATTTTTTCTTCGAAGTAGCCTAACTAATTAAGTCTAGAAATGCGAAGAATATGATATTTTTTGTCCTTTTTTTTAAAAAAAAGTTATTGTTTCAACTAGTATTTTTAAATATGGACCAATATGGTATTTTTTGCTTGTTTTCTAAACAAGGAACTATGCAGTAACTCTCATGTGAAAAACTATACGGTTAGGAAGAACAACAATAACAGCAACAACAAACCTCCATAAATAAAACTTTGTTCGCGATATATTAATTACAATAAAATTATAATTAAGATATGAGTATAAAAATTGCATTAATTAATATATGAGTATAAAAAATATATTTTGTCAGTTTTTATTCTGTGTTTTTAGTTACCTGTTGATGGATTTTAAAAGCCAAGTCTACATTTTGCGTTAAAAGTATATAAATTTAATTAATAACTACTTAACTTGAAATAAGGTTTTCAATATCTTTTTCGGTATTGTTATAACGCGTAAAATATTTTATTTAACTAAAAAGCGAAGTACTATATGAGATGTTCCTTTTTTTTCGTATATCAATTTTTTTTTAATATTTTGTGTTTCTGAAGTCAGTCTTAAAATAAAGTGGTAAGTATACATAGATAATTAAATTACACATCTGAATTTGGTAGGATTGGTAGCTGAATTGGTATTAGTATTGTGAGAATGGTATATAATTTTAATTGAGCTGACACATAAGGTAAGATTTCAATGACTGATTAATTAGAAAATGCGGATGAAATACTAATTGCATGATTGAAAAAATATTCAAATATTCCATACTGCGAATTAATGTTTATTATGATGTACTTATTTGTTTTATTGCTTGCACAGCATATAAACAGTTAGTATTTACGTTTTAATCTAAATTTGTTTTCAGAAGCAATATTTTCTTTAAATTTAAGATGTATATTAATATGAAATGAAGTAATCTGTTATTCAATTATTAATACTTATTAACACTGAGGTCTTTAGAAAGTTATGGGCTACAAGCTTTTTATAGAATTTTTTTTCTCTTTCCAGGACTTGATAAAAAATGCCTCAAGACCTTAAATAGAACAATACTCCTGTCAAATTTTAAACACGCGAACTTTTCATCTAGATAGTAATTTGCCGTTAAATTTCTTGTTTGGCCACAGTTCTCTCCAAAGCCCGATAAACCTTTGCAACCTTTTTTTCTGAAAAGTAGGTTCCAGGATTTAAATGACATCCTCGGTGTTTATTCTTCTAAACTCATCTGCGAATTCTGTTTCTTCTAAAACTTTAGGATATAATGTATTATGAATCGATTCATGGATCAGCAGCTATTAGGAATACTAGTTATTAACCTACTAATTTTTCCAAAGAAATAATAATAGGTGATGAAGCATAGTCTTGATGCCCGAGGAGAGAGAGAGAATGGAATGCAGAAATTCAAAAACTAGAACGGCTTTAAATGACAACTTCGAATACGTTAAATAATGGGCTTTAACTATTAGATTGAAATATTGAAGATACTTCCTGAAGCACAAACTCACGCAAAATATAATACAAATTATATTCAAACTTGTTTGAGTCAATTATTTAATTCAGATCTAATTACACCTAAATTAACGATAGAAATGAGCACGTCAGGAGAGGCAGCGATTTAAGAAGTACTGACTAACTGACTTGAGAATGGCTATTAAATTCTTGATGTGCATTGTAGTCGCGCTGAGAATTCCGTTGATACTGTTTTCTCCCTCCGGATAATCATTCGCAAGACAACCTTAACGAAATATGGCTCGATAAACGGAGGCTACTTACTTAAAACAGAATCGCTTAAACATAGTTGCCAGTTTATCGTCCTAACATATCTTATGAATATTTCCATTTGCTGTATGAGGCAATTAATCGTGTAAATCGATGACAGTTTATTACTTGTATGTACTCGTTATTAACCTTAGCAGAATGATACAGACAGAGGCAGAAGAAAGTTTTGAAATATTTGATGCCATATCACTTAACTACAAAAAAGGGGGGGGGAATTGGGTGATGTATATTTAATCCTGATTCTGTATTGACTCTTTGTTATTGACATTCATTTAATTTTATTTCTGTTCCCTTTCATGCTGAGGTACTCAAATTAAATGCTCAGACAGCTCAAGGAGAGGGGGAAAGGGCGCTTAATGGTTTTTTTTCTCCCTTGTTCCAATTTATGTCTGCTTTTTTCATTTCATCTTAATACAGCATTTCCAGTCTACTGCTCTTGAACCTAAGTTACAGATTGTAGCCACAAATATCAATAAGCTTCAAACAGAAACTTGTAATTTCTGGTTGTTTGCATTAGTGACCGAACACTAAATAATTTACCTTGTTCTTCTGTTTCAAGAATCGATTTCTTGCTTCACCTAAGGGCAAATGGCTAAGGACTTGAAATACTGATTGCTTCGTTTGGTATTCATTTTCTAGCTAAAGAGACTGGATACCGTTGTTTTTCCAGTAACCTAACTAAATACCGCTTTCCATTATGAAGTTCTCCCTCTTTAAGGGGATGCACTTGAAAAGCTTTGTTAACCTTGTAAGATTTTTGTTTTAAATTTTGATGCAAATGTTATTTTTTTAAAAAATGGCAATAGTGATTTTAAAAGATTTATTTTGTAATTATTTACGATCACGTTTGTTACAGTTTAAATAACTGACATGAAAATATTTTAGAAAATAGTATCATTCACGAAAAGAACATACTATAACGTATGTGATATCAAGAAATAATCTGTTTCACGCTCTTTCCTTTATCAGAAACTCTTGCGTTTCCTTTGGCCCACCAGTGGCTGAAAAGTAAGTCTTTGAACGCTGGTAATTCGACTCTGTTTCCATTCCATGTGAAAAGGCTGCCCGCACGAGCGCTTTCGAGATTTTCGCTATGTGTAATGTAGACACGAGCCACTTTCCTCTAGGACGTCTTTGACAAAGGCCTCACTTTCCTTAGGCAGTGGATGTGCATCCTCGTGTGTTTTGTCGTAATCAAATAAACACATTCATCCGCGTATGTTTTGTCGTAATCAAATAACTCAAACGATAACAATACGTTTCTTAACGAAGTGAAAAAAAGTCAGAGTTTAAATAAACAAATTTCTAGGAACAAAGCTCATAAAGCTATTGCACTCAAACCTGCTTTTGTGCGGTGAAAGGGGACCTTATAAAAAATCGCATAAAACTTCACAAGTAACTACAAAAAATCCCCTAAATAAAGGACTTGTGAGCCCAGTGAGCCAGAGTCGTTTAGAGTTTTTTTTTTCAGTTACCATGTAGTCGGTGATCAGTTCTTGAGACGACTATTGCTTCATTAGACGCTTGTATATGTCTCGGTAGCCAGATATATAAGACTGAAGTTCCTTTTTTATTGATTATTTATTTTATTTGTTTTATTGATAACTTCGTCAATTACGTTTCAATCTGATTGAAATTTTCATGTACCACACACACACAAACAAACAAACAAACAAAAAAAACGCACAAAAAATTGCATACAAATAGGTTTGAGTGTATTCAATTTTTTATATTTACAATAATTATATGAAGAGGATAAATTAAAATTAAAGTTTGAAAATCTGAATATAAATAGAATTAGAAGATCTATTTATGTAAGGATATCTTTGAGAAAAGCGTACTTGATGAAATTTCATGGTGACCATGATCATATATGGGAAGGGGGATTGATAAAGATGCTTCCGAGGATGGAGAATATGTTCACAGGATTAGAAGCACTTGTGATGTTATTGAAATAAAGTCTTTCGTTTAAACACTTTTTTTACTTAGGTTTTCTTGTTCCCTTGCTAAAAATGCATAGGGCATCTAAAATACTCTTTACAATTTTAATTTTTTTCTAGCTTTATTGCATTTTTTGAACTTTTCTATTTCAGTTACACATTTTAAGGGTTGTTTATTTATCTAAATTGGTCATTTAAAATTTTCTTTTCTTTCTTCTAATCTTACATACAGCTTCTTCACCAGAAAAACATAAGCTGATGTAAATAAAGTGGTTAATTAAAGCGCCTATGAAAAGGCAACAATCAGTGATTACTTAGAGCAGTGGTGTGAAACTTGCGGCCCGCGGACCGCATGTGCCCCAGAAGCAATATTATGCGACCCTCGAGTATATTTCTGTTATGTATTTGTTACAAATATGGTGTTGAAAAGATTTCAAGAATTTATTATTTGAGATAGTTTAAATTTAGTTGTTTGAGTTAGTTTACATTATTTTAGTTAGTTTATTTTATTACGAACTTGAATAGTGCCCCAGATAATCTGCAAATGGAGCTAATCAGTTTAAATTGGGCTATAAATCTTATTCTAATATTAAGATATAAATTTGAATAACCTTTATTCGCACTTGTCAAAAATAACTACGAATTAGTTAGGAAGTTTTGCACTAATCACTCAGTTACGAATTTTTGAATAAATCGCTTTATTTGAGAATGCACATTTATATATGAACAACATTTTTTGAATAAGCAAGAATTAGTAAGAAAAGAACCCGATTGACCAAAGAACATCTACAATCCATCATGAAGTTATTTTCTAGAAATTTCTCTCCAAGGTTACAAATTTTATCTGAATCGAAATGCCAGCAAATGTTAAGCTATAATGAGAATAAAGAAGTTTATGATTATTACATAGAAGCATATGCATTTTGATCTATACACCGAATAAAAAATTAATGACTAAGCGAAAGAGATAAGGTTTTAATTAATTACTCTCAACACTTGGAAAAGTTTCTCAGAAAATTCATAACTTTTTATTAATATATTTATTGTTAGTGTTATGTAAAGTAAAATACATGATTAATTAACGTAATTAAAATTTTTGAAATAACTGTTAGCCTGAGAATTCTATATTTAGCTTCCAATATGTTTGAATTCCGAAGTGTAACCAGCATAAATTTTTTGCAGATACCAACCTTTAGATTTTAGATGAAAAATAAATATTAATTTGAAATTGTTTTCTTTTGTGTTATTATTGTTTACGTATGTTTCGATAAATGTTTAGCACGCGAAATTAAAAAAAATAAAAGTATTTTTTATTTTGTTTATAAAAAATTTTCATTTGATATAAGAAAAAAAGAGATTTCATCCGTCAGCTCTGTTTAGATCGAGCATTTGACCCGCGTGTAATATGAGTTTGAGGTCACGGAATGACAGGGTGTTTTCTCATTGGATGACGGCAAAAATTTGCTATATTTATAACTGATTACTTTTAGTACAGTTCAAGTTAAATTTCTAGTAATTGTTTTGAATCATACTAAGTAAGTTTTTATTACGTGGTGTGAAAGTTGACTGAGAATACGCTTGCTTATTTATTAAACTGTGTAATTTAGTTAATATGAAATTCCATCTGCAAGGTTTCGTTAATATGCCAGTTACAAGAATGTGTTTGCATGTTTATTCGCTGTGGGTTTATTCAGCAGAAATATTATTATGTTTTATCGAAGCAATAACGAGCTGAGAGACACTAATCAATAATTGGTTCTAAAACACCAGTTTTGTTCAGAAAGGCTTTAAAATTTTTTTAACAGTTTTGACCAAATATTATATGTGTGCTATGTGCAATTGATGAAAATCTGGTCCTATTGAATATTTTAGAAGAAGTCTGCTTAAAATATGTATGTGCATGATGAGATAACATAAGTTGTTTCTTACTTTTAAAATAAAGGTTCTTTAAATGAGTAATGCTCCTTACTCTTAAAGGACCACTGCGTACCAGTTTCTTGTTACTAACTGAGTAGTCTGCTGAATATATAACGTTAACATATAAAAAAAGTACTTTAACCCATTTCTTAGTATGTAGATGGATTAAGCATGGCTTAATAGTTAGAAATTATCAAGATTTCTCGTAAGGTACAGATTCAAAATTGTTTGTAGTCAGGATTTCTTTCCCAATCTTTGCTTATTTAAGAATTTCGAAATTTAATAAAGATAAGTTCTAGAATCAAGAGTGGTCTCATCAGTGAAGTCATTTGCTGTATGTCCGACACCTTGATACTGAAGAAAAGTGCATATGTCTATTAGGGAAAACAGATAAATCCACTATTGTCCAACATTGTTGGTAAAAAAATTACATTTTCAATTTATCCGCAGCAAAAGATATTTAAAAATCCTTTTCCGTTGGCAAGTAGATTTCCTAGAGGGATTTGATATTCATAAAAGTGTTTCGATTCTAATTAATGATTCCAGTTTAAATTTGGCGTTACTTTCAGCTTTTCTAGAAATAATTTCCTGTATGTTTTCCATTTTTGTCAATAGATGCCATCAGTAGCTTTGCCCCTCCTCTTAGCTAGAACCTATAGGTATTTTCTATCTATCGTTATCGCAACAACACGTATTTCTCCTTCGTCATTTTTACTTCTGTAGTTGAAGAAGAAGGTTCTATTAACCTTCGAAAGTAGTAGCTCTGCAGATTTATACAACTTACTTTGATTCTTGCTGCTTTAGTAGCTTCAACACTTTGACATATTTCGATCACTTTCTCCAATATATCAAGATTTCAAATACACTCTTATTTTTGGATCCATATAATAATTTATTTCATATAAAATCTTAATGTATGCGTTATGAATTCTAACCAAAGCCTTTTTTTACTACACATACTTAAAATTCTACGAAGTTACTTTATTCTCTTTCCAAACATTCATATACGAGTGAGCAATATGGTGTAAGTCACAGTAGTAGTAATATCGATGTAGGTAAAATGTTTTCATTGCTTTTTATTTTGTGGGTAATTTGTATCAGTTTCATTGAATATGATTGAAAATATTCATTATAAACTTTTACTGGATACTTGTTTATTTCTGTGAGAGGATGACGTCTTCCTGAGAATATTGTTTTATGCATCTTATGTTTTTATAGCTGCTGCCGAAATCATTTTGTCTAAAAATAATATCACGTTGATAATGATGTGAACAGGATCCGCTGTGGGAGCGGACAATTCAGATATTTATCCCAATGCCAGAATTAGGGGGGCTGTGAAAAATTCAGTTAATCGAAATTTATACAAATTGATTTTTTTTCTTTTGCTAAAAATTTACAGCTAGTATTTATACCATATTATTTATAAATATTCTATTAATCAAATAGGTTATTTATTTAATCAATAAAATAGTGTCAATATAATAAATAAAATAGTGTCAATATAATAAATAAAATAGTGTCAATATAATAAATAAAATAGTGTCAATAAAAATAAAAAATCAAATTTAAATTTATGCGTTATGTACAATTATTTTCATTTTTGTTACATCAAAATATTTATTTGCATCAATAATATGAATATTGGAAAGAAATTTATTCAGTTAGCTGCTTCGACAAAGCATGCTTCATATTATATTTTATTCATTAAATCGAATAAAATCTCAATGGCGAATAAAATCTCTTTTGTCTTCCCAATGACGCTACCTCGGGAAAAGTTATCCTGATGATATCGCCTGGATTGCCTATTGGCCATATTACAGGGGAACAGCAACTCGACGTAGTTGAAATCACTGTACAACCGTGCAATAGATTTCACCGAATTGCTGTGTGTATACCGCTCGTATGCGACACACTGCTGAGGCTGTTTTCAGTTCTCGGTTTTCCATTTATTAGCTAATTATGCTCTCTCTGCAAGAAAGTTACTCGAATTTCACCTTTTTTTTGCTGGAAAACGTGCTAATAGCGTTATGTTCTTAGCAACAGTTTAAGCTTAATTATTAATGATGATTTGATAGCTGAAAAATTTCAACTATTATTTGACTCTCGTGTGCGTAGCTATACATTTTATATATTGATCTAAAATATTTATTGCTTATTGATATTGATATTTATTGCTTATTGCTTATTGATATTTATTGCTTATTGCTATTGATCTAAAATATTTATTGCTGATGCCATGTTGTATTTCAAAATATATTTAGCGCCTATTTCACTGGAAGACCAAATAATGGTTGAGTTTTGCCACTATTTTAGGCTCATGTAGGGTGCACATTTTGAATCTATTGAAAAAATTGTTTTGCTTCTAAGAGAGAAAATTATTCAAAAAGATAAATACGAATTGGACAAAAAATCTTTTTAAGACATATTTATTTTTAAAGCCTTAGTAATTATTAATTATAAAAGGGAATTTAATTTTCTTCATTACTATGCCTCCTCACTTTTATACGGAATTATTGCATCTCCCTATGCATGCTTTCGTGGTATAAGTGATTTGCAAGTCCATTTGGCAACCGGTAGATCCGTGGTACGAATTATGGTAAGGCTATAGTTGATTTTCCAGATTTTGTTCTCCGAAAAGCCACGTAGAGGAGCTAGAACTAAAATGTAATGGACAATAAAAACATCACCCCCTGTAATTTGTCGCCTGGCTCTCGTTTCTTCCCTTAATCACCCTTTAAGTTGAGCGAATGTAAGGGATTATTTCATTGTTGTGTGTATTCTGTCTCAGTGTACGTGGTTAGCACGTCTAATTGACAACTAATGCACTTGCATAGGGTCGAGTACCGGTCAAGGCAAAGTTAATTTTTAATGTATTCTACTCCAAAAAACATAACAGTTTCTACATCTTTCTTTCTGAACAGCGAATTTTAGCTTAAGAAGGTACGTAACTTAGTATTTCCTGGAATTTACCTTGTCTTTTGAGTATTTAATTAGGTATAAATCCAGTTTAGTTCATGCACAAAGGGAAAAAAAGTAAATTTTTTTGGCGAGACTAATTAACACATGCTTTTCATCTTAAGGTAAGGGAATTTATTTGGCTTTGGTGATAAAAAAGTTCTATTCATGTGAAAGTAATTTTTTTCCTTTGAGAGCTTATTAATTTTAGCATCGGTTTTGACATGGATTTCATGTTAAGAATGAAGAAAATAGGATAATTGGGTAGTCGCCCATCTAAGATAACTCACTTAAAGAAGACCTGATTTTATCACAAAATTCAAGATATACTTCCACAAATACTCAAGTACTTTTATTTCAAGGATTATCAAGTACTTTTATTTGTTTCTTAAAATTTCGTTAATTCATGTGCTTATATTAAGGACACATATTGATGAATTTTATATGAACGTTATTTTATGATGCATTTTGAACAAACATTTTGACCAAGTCTAAGATTTCGTTTCATCCCTCCAGTTTGAAAAGCTTGCTTTCGCCTGATATTTATACTCCAGTCTAGTAATATATACGTTTATTAGTTACTGACATGTGTCTTATTTAAAATAGTTCATCCAAGGTCATATTATTGTGCATTCTTGTTAATGACAATACACCAAAAACTTTCTTTCAGTCCGTATTTTACTTGAAATGTTGACTCATACATTATTTAAGAAAATTACAAAAGTAAAAAAGTTTTCATGCGCGAAGCAATAACTTGTTTATTACTGGTATTCGAAGGACATACGTTGTATGCCATTCTTTATATGCGGCTTTAAGGCAAAATTTGAATACTTTGTGTTAAGAAGAAAATGCTTTCATTTATCAAGATTAAATACTTCGAGAAGAACCCAACTTCAATATAAGATTTTCTCTTCACTACAGGAACTCTTTACGAACTAGCGGCTTTTGTAACTGCCTCTTCCCTGCAGAGTGGGTAAGGATTTCATCTAAAAATTTTGTATTGCGAAGGAATGCGAATCTTAGAATCCCTTTCATATTCCGCTGTACTTTATTGTTAACCATCAAAACACGTCAAATTCTTTTCCCGAACGAAGAAGAGGGGAAAAATGAAAGGAGAATTCGAGTGAAAAGTTGCTGCTGAAACTTTTGCAACCCCTACACTCGACGATAGGAGTTTACGTCACCTTGTGACAAAGTGACAGTTTTTGCATCGGCCGTCGATGACAAGTCGGTCGTCCCCAGAGTTGACAGGTTTCCGCTCAATTGATCTTTTTCTTATTTTTGGATTCGTCTATTTCAGCACGTCTGTCCCATGATTTATTGATTTGGAATGAAATTTAGTTTCCCATTGCTTTCCGTTTTTCAGCTTTTGGTTAGTTTCCGATCATTCATTTGTTTCGACATCTTGATTGTCGAAAATATCGAAATTTTATTTTTATACAAACTTCTGGGCTACGGAAAAAAACACAAACTTTTTTTGAGTACAAACCTTTCGATTGCGGAAAAACTACAAAATCTACCCGGATCTTGTTTATATATCTGAGCAATGTTATTCAAATTACGTTTACAAAAGTAATTGCAAGAAGTATAAGCAAAATAAAACCTCGAATGAGGTTTAATTTTGTACGCATATGAAGAAATGTTGGAAGGTTAGATTCTATCTGCTGAAAGCAAATTAGAAAAGCTGTCTGAAATGCTTTGGCCATCGCCTCTTCTTTCCGATTTAATAGTAATGGTTATATTATAAATGGAGGAAACTACTTGACTGGTAAGTCTAATGCTTTCCGGTCAAAAAAGGCAACTCTGAGCAGGGCCAATCAAAGAAAGTTTTTACTTTGGTTTCAAAACGTCTTATGCAAGCCAGTGCGTAAGTTCCTCTAGCCATAAGGGTACTTCAGAAATCTTTGATTACCGAGTAGTTTCGCCTAAATCCAGATTTGATGCAAAAGGGGTTACGTGGGTATTTACCGAATTTCATGAGTTAATATATATGCGACCAGTTGTCAAAAAGCTTTGCTAATACTACGTTTAACTACGCTATCAAAGATAAGTTATTATTCACAAAAAAGCATACGACAACTGTTTGTCTAAGAATATGTAGCTTTAAACTACAGTCTTGTTTTATGACTTACATAAAACATTGGAGTATTGTCGATCTTAATAATTTACTTAATTCGTTGGTCACTTGTAGCTCAGACAACTTCCTTTTTCGCTAATCAACATGTTTGAAGGTTGTTAGGTCGTTCTGAGACGATTTACGATAATTTTCTTCCTTGCTAAATCAGTAAAACTCGACAATGTGTAAAGAATCAGAAGAAATGCTTTTGGAATCAGTCGATAAAGACCAGATTCAAAATTCAGTAAAAATTTGAATTTTGAAACTAATTTCAGACTTCTCTCATGGCCGCTAATGTCTTGAATAGACAAACTGGAAGAGCAAATAAACCCATGTGACTGGATTTCTATCGGCTAAAGCATTGTGTATTTTGCTATTGAGATTTTAAAGCGTCTATTAGTTTCGACAACGAATTTTCTCAGCTCAGTGAGCGAATCCTCAAATGTGCCCCCAAACTTTCTTATCTAGATTATCTTCTTCAGTCAGTAATTGATTCACACACCAGATGGAAATCCGTTATATTTTCATCGCTACCAGAGGCTCTCTGTCATCGTTCTTAATTGTTCAACTACTCAGTTAGATCATTAGTTTGAGAGTCTGAGTTAAAATGCTGCACATGAGAATCTACTCAAAACAAGTTCTACAAACGCGTATATCTAGGAAATATTTCCAAGTTGAATCTAGTATTTCTGGTTTAACGCGACTTTAAGAAGAAGATACAAAAAATGCTGTTTCTAATAAGAAGTAGCTTCAAATATAACATAGTGTTTGTGAAAAGTTACTTGCTGATATTACGTAGGAAATGTACACTTTACTTTTCTGAGCCTAACTGGCTAAGGACGAACTTTCTGTTGGAATGAAAGATTCATGAATTTGCATTAATCTTAAATTACAATGGGAAAAGTTTAGTAAGAATCATAATGCCTTATGGCAATCTCAATCAAAATTTGGGCTGTGAGGCATTCATTCAAAGAAATTCAGAAGCATTTTTTCAGAGAAGGTAATATTTTCGATTGAGGGAAATAAGTTAATTCGGTAGGGCTCTTTTCATTTTACAAAAGGAGGGGGGAAGCCACTTTCGTTTTTCGTAAGAAATCTTGCCAAACAAAGAGAAAAAATTGCCAAATAGTTCTAATGGCAACCAAAACATCAGGTAAGCAGATCATTATCTGCGTTAATTATGAAACACTGAGCCAGCTGCGACGCAACTTCCTCTCCTTCCCAATTTTTAATGTGGTGTAAGGTTTTTCGAGTAAAATCTGGGTATTTCGTATACAGGAATGCTACGGATAAATTTACAAAATTTTTTGACATTTATTCTTTGATGATCATTTTTTCTACTTTCTAAGCATATTTGGCATGATAAGCTAAATTTAGCGTGAAATAAAATATAGTTTCACGTTCTGCAACTGGTAAATTCTTTGAATAGTTTTCAGAATTTTAAGTTGCGGAAAGCAAAAATTTTAAAAACAACAGAATATTCATTAAAACAATAAATAAAGGAAATCACATGTCTCGCTTATCATTATCAGTAGTGTCTATTACTGGTTTCATGAACACTGATGAAGTGAAATGCATGAATTTTATCAGTTAGAAAGGAAGTATGCTTACGTTATTTGCTTATCTGCGTCAATCAAAATTCAGCTTAACTGCACACCTTATTTAACCTATACTGAGTAAATAAATTTCAATACGGACAACATTTTCAAACCTCAACTATTTTCTGATTATAATTTTAACTGCAATTTTAAAGCAACTCACGCAGCTTCTTAGCAAACGTCAAGCGGAAGAGTCAGTAAGGAAAAGGCGCTGAAAAAATTTTCTACTTTGTAATTTTGTTTTTTTTTATTGTTACGTAATTATATATTAAAGCTTAATTAAGGGTTTAATATAATTCTTGAATTATATTTATTATATTTATTTTTAAATTTTTAAATTATATTCCGTAAGTATCAAGAAAATAATTTTATAAATAAATTATAACTATTCAGAAAAATTGGGATACTCAGTCTTGTATTAAACGACTAAAATAATTTTCGATTGAACCTTTTATCACTTAATTAGCGTTGTTTACTGTAAAAGTATCATGCGGATGTTAAGTGATTAAAATCAAGTTGTTAATTATTCTAACGTTGCTATATGTTTATAAATGGAAAGTTATGTATCATTTGTTTTAAGTGAATAGGATTTTGATTATTCAGACATCAATAAATCGAAGTAAATGTAGAAATATGTAATTCAAATTAATGTTAACATTTTTCGATCAGTCGAATTTTCGAAGATTTAATTTTTTTCTTTTCTTCCGTTTTATGGAAGTTAGGCTGTATTGTCTTTTGTATATTCTCAAATTAAAATGGAAAATGGTAAAAAGACACAGTATGAATGATACAAATGCAGTAAGACGTAGATAATATTGAAGGTTTTTGAGACCTGGTTGAAGAAGTGGAAAATATAGTTGATATCGACAATACTGTCCCTATCATGTTCATTTGGAAGAAGAAAATTAGCAAGAATCCCAAATTTCACCAAAATACACTCACTGGGGTAAGCAAATCCTTTATTTCGGAGTGACCCTCACAATTCTCTCACATAGACCTCGCACATTGCAGCTACAAGTTCTGACAGAAGTTTCAAGTTCAAATTCTGCTCCTTAATTGCTCGAAATAGCGTTCTATCTACTATTAACAGTGAGCTATTAACACCGTTCTATTTATTAACAACAAGTTACTCATTTACAAATTCTCTTCGCGTCCGTTGCTCTTTTACGGCTGTATAGTTTGGAAGTATTCGTGTAAAATCAATAGAAAACAACTGTAATTTACAAATCCTCCTTAGTACTTTCATAACAATAAAATTCACGAAGAGTTAAAAATGGTACACTTACGGACATATTATTATCACCTAGCAAACAACTTTCATGAAAACCGAGGGAAAGCAGATAATTGAGAAATTAGAATTTGTAGCCATGACTACAACAATTATACAAATATGTACTAAAAAACTGAAAGCCAATTTTAAATACCCAACAATTGTACAACGTTCTTGTACATAGTCTATACCTTTATTATTATTTCTGCATTCATATTCTTTTATACTTACGAACACCATTTGATAGAACTGTGCCATTATACTTTTATCATTCTGCCTTGGCCCTTTGATACTTTCTTGCAACATTAACCACCTCGACAGCTTCTGAATATTGCGCTACGGCTATGAACTTTGGGTTTATTTTTTGACATAAATTCATGGTTTGTTTACTATGATAGTTAGTCATCTGTAATAATTCGCAAGACAAATTGTGTTTAATTTGGAGTAGAACTTCGTTCTCAGGCACCCAGATGTTTAATATCATTTTTACAAGCTAGGGAATATTGAATATTACAAGCATAATCAAAATACATTTCGACTTAGATCCTGAAACAGAAATTTTTAAGCAACATGTAAGCACATATGTAATACATTTCTTCTTTTTTATGTTTTACGAAATATTCCGTAATTTCCATGTTTTACTAAGCACCATTGATGCTGAAGGCTATTTTAATTGTGGAATCTTTATATATAAAGCTCTCACTTTCTCAGATGAGAACAAATCATAAACGCTGTAGAATGTCATTAATTTGCAACCAATTTGCCTCAACTTCTCGCTGGAAATCGTTTTATACACTACAATCATTCAGCAGAGAGTTTCATCCACATTGAGCGAAATCCCAAAATCGTACTTTTCCTGATCCTCTGATCTTTTAAAATGAGATGTCACCCCCTACACACGCACAGAATTATTTCTCCTATAGAAATTTAGAGTAAATCGGTATGGTTATAAATAATAGTTTACACTCGCTTAAATGGTCAATAAAAACAAAAACGGAGTCTAAATTAAATTGGCTTTGAGATTTGTATTCAGCCGTCTAAGGCAATTAATATTTACTGTATCCATATTCCTGTACTTCAAAATGGCGCTTTATGCCCATGCACCTAGAGAAGAAGCAGATACTTAAATAAGTAATTCTTCTTCGCCTTCAGCACTTTAACGAAAAAATAATCTCCATACGTAGTATTCGGCATATCCGATCATTAATCTTAATCTGAAGTTTATTTTAAAATTAAACTCCTTGATTTCCAAAATACAAGTAGCAGAATATAGAATGACTGTTAGTTTTCTCATTTCTAAGTTAGATTAAATGAAGTTATCCTAACAAATGTTTTTAGATTCATCTTCCTCATTAAAGGGTTGAAAATGTTACCGAAGATCCAGATTAGAGGCAAGCTGACCCAGGAAAGCTGTTAACGGTTTTCTTGAACTCGAATAATTGCTTAACCATTCTTATTTGGTAAGGTAACAGAGCATTATTAAGTCTGATGAAACTGATAAATTCTTATTATTAGATTAAGATGCCACAATTAAGTTGTCGGTAGCGAGCTACTGATAATTTTTACTTCAAGATAAGTAAATGAGGAATTAATAGAGTTAAAAATTTGCTGGCTAATGAATGAGGCCAGACTAGATACTTCCTTTGCAATTTCCTTGTTATTAAAAAGACACAACTCAATTAATCCCTATTATTATTTAAATTAATTTACTTTTTCTGTAGTTTATTAAGCTAGGAGGAAAAGCAGAATTAGATGTTTCATTAACTAAGTAATTCGTAAACAGAAAAAATATTTTATTTTTCAGAATATTGACATTCTGTTGAAGTATGAAAAAAATGCTTTCCATCCTATATCCTGTGTTAAGAGAAATCGCAAACAGAGGATAAAAATTGCTACTTTAGAGTGATTTTAATAGAGTATAATTTATTCTTCCTTTAATATTCTGATTGTTTAACGCATGTTGAACATTTGATTGCTCGTTCCTCCCTGTGGCGCCATACAATTGAAGTCTAATCTTTTAGGTGAGCTAGGAATTTCAATGTTAAGTAGCATTTGTTATTTATATAGTTGCTTGAGTACGGATTGTCAATAGAGTGAATGTACAGAGAACCGGTGATAGCTTAATAAAATTTATTTTATCCAAAGAAACACTTTACAGTTCTGAAACTTTCCACAAAAATAATCGTACAACTCTTCACAGTATCACAGAGTACAATCAACCGTAACACTTCAAACTGCTCAGAATGTTAAACGCAAGGCAATGCGAAGTGCATCTAAAGAGCAAAGCTAACCCGGAGATATCTCAATACTCCGAACTTACAACTCACAGCAGCTACTATTTCCCATAGTATATATTTTTCCCCCGCCACCGAAAAATGTCTCGTATTTTTCGAAATTACTGGAATGCATATAAGGGCCGAATACGGTTACAGTTGCTGGTGAAATCAATTACAGTTATTCAATTACAATACCTTTTACCGTGATATAGGGACCGGACCAAAATGTCATTAAAGCCGTTGCCAACTTGGCGATATCTCGCCAAATTAGCGAGATAGCCATTTGCTCAATGTTTAATAGATTTGCCCGTATATTCTTATTTTTCCGGCAGAGCATTGTCTCTTTAGATTTTCAGGTTACAACATTTTCACATATAGCTTTACTAAAATTACCCTGTAAATGTATGTAAGAAATTCGTAAAAATATATTTGTAAAGACGATTAAGAGTTGCATACCATGAAAAATCAGCAGTGCCCTAACTGTGTTTCAACTCTGAACCTCTGGATTGCTAGTCGGATCTGCTTCCAATTACACCACGAAGGCACATGGAAAAGAAGGGGAAAAGGTTTTACACATTAACTGCAATGAACTTTCATATGTGTACTTTTTTATTGAGCTGCATAATTAAATGCCAGTTTCATTTTCCTAAATAGAGGAAAATATACCTCATTAATAATTAAAGTGACAATCGATAATGTAAGACTAGATTACAGCTGCTTTCAGAAATCTTATGTCGACAGAAATTTCTTTCTTTCAATTTTATACATTTCACTTGTTGAAATAGTCTTTACAGAAGTGTTACGCAATAGTTAAGCAGTTCCCTATTAATATAAGTAAAACTTATTCGAAAACCATAGTATGGTATTCATTAATTGAGAAAAAATTCGTGAGCACGAAACATTGCTTCTATTGCAACTAGAACTTCTCAATGGGCGGAGTTTCCGTATTCAAGCTGCCGCCAAAAGTGAATGAGTACTTACATTAATTTTTAATTTGCTGTCTTTTCCCACAGAAAAGAGAACTTTTTCGCAATTTCATATTCCCCCCTTGGGAAGTATTATATGGCTAGACCCATTCCTAATGCCGTCATGTTTGCATTTCTTATTCATGCTAATAGGTACAAATCGTTATCGGTTTGCTTCTTGCAGATATCTGTCTGTATCTATAAAGATTAACATACTCATATTTCCTTTCCCTTTCAGAAGAGTCAGCAATTTTAGGCATGCAATACAATGTGTTTTTTACTAGTAAGGTCACCGTACAAGTTACATACATAATAAAAATGAAGAGATTTCCATGTTGCTACGTTCTCTTTCGTCAGTTGGCAATATCTGGGTGTACTGAAGAGGAGGAATATGCGCCGAAGCATTGGGAAGTCATACTGCATTCATGTAGTCATACTGCATTTATCTGGACAAATTTGTGCAAATATGTGAACAATCTGTGCAAGACGTTATCGTAAGATTCCATGCAGAATCAATGTATTCATCCAATAACGTTTGGACATATTTATGACTGATTGCACATTCTTAAAATTTCTCTTTCTATTTAATTCATATACATATAACCTAAGACCTTTTCATTTTGCTTTTCTTTCTTTTCTTTTCATACTCTATTACTTTTGCTAACTTTTGATGGTGTTTACGATTTTGATCTCTTTCGCGATCTTTTTAGTAATTCAATATTTAACTAATATTAAAATTAATTCTTCTTCTCACCCCACTTATTATTCTTTTTTATTTCTTTTGCATTCTTTATTATTAATTTTCATAATTCATAATTTATTTAATTTTGTTTTCATAACTTTTAATTCCTGTCTTCCTTTAAGTACAGCCATCATTTTTCTTTGCTCTATGCATGTATTAAACTTTTCCAGTTTCTTTACATGATATATTACTAATTTTATTTCCTTTACGTTTTAATTAGTAATAATTTTTTTTATCTTCAAGTTTTAACTTACGTTTTTAATTTTATTTATTGGTTTAGGGTTGTTATACTTTAGTTACCATTTCCAATGTTTGCTTGCGTTGAAAATAGGAAACTGGGCCTATTTTGCTAATATTTATTCGTTCCTGTATGCGGATGTCTTCTAACCTTTAATTTTAACAGATGCTCTCTTCGAAGAGCTCTTCCATTTGCATAGAATATGAGAATTAGTTTTTTGCTCCATTTTTATGGTGAAGTGGCAGTTGCATTTATTCATTTACATTCTCACTGAATAGAATACCTTTAAGAAATCATATGAAGTATTTTAACGCATTGTTTTCAAACTATGATATTAACCTGAAGTTACTACATGCATCTTGTTCACAAATAAAATATCGAGGGATTAAACATTTTACAAAAGAAAACAACTGGTGTATGTGATATTTGAATTTTAGCTAATTATCTTATTACTTGTATATGATATCTTAGACATATTCTTTATCCGAAAAAGGATATATTGTATCAGCATTTATTGAAATAGGGATATTTTCTAATATTTTCGAACAAATTATGATTTAAAAGCGCACTTTTTTACTGTTTTATATTTGATGTAGAGTAGATTTACGCATTTAAATTTGAGTCCTTTAACAACAAAAATATTACGTTATATTTTTACTTTACTAAATTTAATCAAGTATCATAAAAATATTTTTATCCAACACAGAATGGATTTGTAGATCCTCATTTGATAGAGAATACCTATATAAGATTTATTTTAGCTGTTTTCTTTAAATCAGTTGTACTCGCAAATAACGTTTTTCTCTACAAGTTCGACTTGCGTTGGTGATTCAGATTGTATCCACATTTTGAGAAGGCTTACAGGTAACAATGTTAAGATTTGATATATGCTGGTGAAATTTAATCTCATTCACTAATGATATTTTTCGTACGATATAGAATTATAAATAGTTACTCAGATCGTATTATCCGATGAGCCGGAAGGTATTCGAATATTCGCGTTGAGGTTTAATAATGTTTTCTTTAACCCAAAATACAGAAAACGATGTACGTTTTAAGATCGACATTTTATCGGAAGACCTAAAACGTCATGCATGTCATAATGAATTCAGAAGGTTACTAAAGTACAATGTTTTGGCAATACAAAACAAATTAATTCATTTCTTAAGGAGGAGAGAAAATTTTGAGCATTTTTTTACTTATACCAAAAGCTTTATTTTTAGCAAAACATTTTTATCAATAACAAATTTTTACTTATATCAAAAGCTAAAATTAACTCGAATTAACTTAACAATAATATTGTAAACAGTTTAACTTAATGCTCTCATTTCACCTGTGACTGAAGGTAAATAAAAGGCATTATTTTTTTTTTTACTTTTTTTGACTTCTGTTTTCTTTTGACTTTTATACCTACCTTCTATTTTCTTTATCTTCTTCCTGTTAAAACTGCATTTTAATTATGAATCAGTAGATTCTGATGAAACTTATTTCACTTACACAGAACATCTGTATTTGTAACAGAAAGAGTACGTTGGTTGTTCGGTTCCATATTTATTTCTTTTCTTTTAGTTATTTTTTGCATAAAATGAATCTCTTTCAACAAAATATTTTTTAAATATTAATGAACAACATTTTTTAACTATATTTTTCAAAATGTACGTTTACTAAAATAATTTTTAAAAAGTTTTTCTTTCTTGCAAAAAGGTTTTTTAATAAGATATTTCATAGTTTGTTTCTTTTTAGAAGATACGTAATTATTTTCCCCCTCAACAAACGTTTTTTCAGAAAGGAATTTTTATAAAAACATTACAAAATAATTTAACTACTTTTTCAAAATTAGTTATCTTATTTTTTATTAAAGCTGTAAAACTTTTAAGTCAGGATTTTTTTAACAATGCTTTTCTAGACCAAAAGAACGACAGATACAGAAATGAATTTATTACTGAATATTCAAGTATGCAGTTAAACAAAGTAAGTGGTTTTTTTTGCTTAGATTTTGGCAGAATGCTTCATTAGCGGGGGGAAATAAAACATGATTATCTAAAAAATTAGCTGTATCCTTATTTTTCTTTTAATTTATGCTTCACATCTCTTCCAAATGGAGAATGCTTGGCATGCATTTCACATGAGATTGAGTTAGACACACATTTACTGGTAAATAGATTGATACAAATTTTTGAACTAATATTTGAAGCACAAGAGAAGATTTTATGATGTCTGCTTTATATAGGAGTTCAGTTAATGCAGAATAATTTCTTAATTCTAGCATGAAATCATCAATAAGAATACTAGCATTTGCATAGTGTAGCATTTTAAATGTAATTTTGAATATGTAAATCAATATTTACAATTATTTAAATTCGTAGATTTCAAATGCTTAAAGATGTTGAAAGAAAAAAAAATCCTTAAAATAATAAAAGATGTTAACTGCTTGAATTAAAAGTAGGTTTGATTCCTTCATTAGTAGATCGAAATTTAAAAACTGTGATTTTCACCTGTGATATTATTGAAACGTCTTCATTTTATTCAATTATTTCGACATAATTTTATCAGTTTTACCTGTACAGTAAAGTTTTGATTTATTTTATAAGAAACGTGTACTCTAGGAGATTAAAGTAAATTTTAAATTTAATTTATAAAACACCTAAACTCCCTGAAAGTACAGAGTGTCTCAAAAGATGGTTGCCAACTTAGCATACTGGTCTATCATATCATAACAAACAAGATTTACACAGAAACTTGTGTCCGTCATTTCAGGCAAGGATGTTTCAGGAGAAAGATGATAGGTTTACTAACTCAGAACTGCCCGATGTGCATTACTTGTATGGTGCCGCGGACCAGTCGCATGGCCACCGCAATCTTTCGACCTGACTCCCTTGTATTTCTACTTGTGGGGATACATGAAGTCCATGGTATACGAGATGACCATAACATCGGACATGCATCTCGTCCCCCATATCGTGAAAGCGGCGGCACCTGTCCGTGAGACAACTGCCCATTTTGAACGGGTCAGTGAATCCATGCGTCGACGTTGTGTAGTATGCATTGTGGCGAATGGAAGGAATTTTGAACATCATCTGATTTTTGAATCTTCATGTTCTTTAATAAAAATCATATTAACAGCTCTCTAGACTTACTTTCTTTCTCCCTCTCTACGCCTGCGAACTTTGCCCTCTAGCGGTCACCGTCTGCATTTTCGGACACAAGTTTCTATGTGCAAATCTTGTTTGTCATGGTATTGTGGGGTTCCACGTTTTTATTTCACAGTTCAATGTGAGAAACCCCTAACAGTGATAAGCGAATAATCGCTTGAGTGTGGGAACATAGACGTAAGACTCAAGAAGGGTTAACTACCCTTTATTTCTTAAAATAAATATGACAAAGTCAGCTCCTAACTCGGAGCCTACAGCAAAGCCTCCACTTGAGCTTGAACTCAAATTAATATGAAATTAAACTTAACTAAACTAAAAGATATAGCCGAAGCTATCAAGATTCTAAGAAGTTGGCCCCTAAATCTCAATTAAGTCGGCGAAGCTAATCGAGGGCCTAAAGTACGGCTGAGCATAGCAATAGCTTAGAGAGACGTAGCCAAAGGCAAACGCGCGCTAATCAGGAACTCTGGCTCTCTAACGAAGTCAGTGAAGCATCGACTTAAATACTACTCTTACGTATTTGCATTAAACGCGTTTCTGAAAATACATTCAGGGAGGAAATTGTAAGCTGAAGCCAGAAGGGATAGGAAAGGTGCATAAACTTAAAATAACTGTTATAAAATTAGGATAACAGTATGACAGACCAGCATATTAAGTTTGGCAACGCCCTTTTGAGACACTGTCTACATATTTATAATCTGATGAAAAGCTTAACAATTTTGCAAGAAGATTTATCACAACGCAGATTAAAATAGTGGATGACGCAACAATTATGATAAAAAAGTTAAAAAATTAAATTATAGAGGACATTGAAGGGAATATATTATATATGTGGAATGTGAACGTAAACCTCTCAATAGTAAGAGAGAAAAATCATAGCTAAATTTCTATGTAGAATTTAAATTTCTTTCTTTGCAGCAACCGCTTGTAACTTTGCTGTTGGCGCACAAGCTATCGAAGCAGTTCTCGCCTCTAAACGAGCAACAGCAGGCGCATTTTTATAAATCAAACGTTTTTAAGGCTTTGAAAGAAAATTTATTCGTCAAGTGATTTTTAAGAAAATAACATAAAATATTAAGCACTATGTATTTTTCCATAATTTTAATTATGATTTTATGAATGAAAGACGTTATTTATGATTAAAACTTTCAAAGTATAAAACACTGGAATTGAGTATCTTGAGTATATAAATGTTTATCAAATTTAAAATTTTCTTGGGAAAACAGGTCTTAAAAATTTGAAGTGAATAGGGCTTTTATATTAACTTTCATTACAATCCGTCCCAAGTACCTCTTGAAAAGTTACAATGATTCGCACTTTTCTCCATTTTATTTTTATGTTTCATAAACACAATTTGTGAATAAAAATTTAAATTGTAATAAACCATCATTTATTTAATATATTCCTGATGTCAGTATTATATGTTCTGAGAAATGGTATGACAAATGCCGTGTATCATTTTGTGTCTGAGTGGCTAAGATTCCTGAACACTGCGAGTTCGATCCCAGGCGAATGGACTGGCTAAACCAGCCAGCATGGCTGGCTTTCGTGGTTTATCCCGTGTATAACTTGAATAAGAGGCTCCTTCACGGAGGCATCTTTCTCCTTAGGAAGGGTGATTTGCCATATTCAGATACAATAGTCTAACCTCATATATATCAACTATAAATAATTTTGTGGAAAAGCATAAGTTAGAACAAATTAAAATAAAAAATTCCTAAATATTGGCTATTTTAAAATGCAGATGCCTTTGAAACGTTTAAACAATTCATTACAAATAAATTACTAAATTTAAGTGGCACAAAATTTTATGACTCTGAAATCGAAGCAAACGCACTAAGCGTACGTACGCGCTAAGCGTATGAGCACTAAACGCTTTAAACGTATGTGCGCACTAAGAATATGAGAAAAAGCACTAAGCGTAATATATATGTCACAAACGTTCAATGCATCACTTATAGTTACAGTCCTCTTATAGGACTTATAGGTTAATTATAGTCCTCTTATAGGAGTCTTTGGAATATTTACTTGATATGCTGCAAAAATGACTGGTTGCTTAACTTAAACAGTGATGATTATGAAGATGTCTAGCTCAACAATGAAGCTGTCTAGCTCACTACCACACCATTTTCGAACGTATCTCAGTTAAAATTTGCCGAAAAGATGCATGAGGATCTCAAACAAATTTTATTTCTAAGGTTTGAACTCACATGACGAAGGGATGACGACTTGAACATTAATGCAGTGGCCATGCTGATCCTCGGATTTAATTTCGCGTGATATTTTCTTTGAGATTTGTCAAGGATAATGCTTTTGTATTTCCACTTTTCTTACTTTCAGCATTTTCGTAACCATATAACCGATGCTGTGGCTGTTTATCGTCAATCGAAATGCATTGGTCCGCTTGGTTTGTGTCAAAGATGTCTACTGTATTAGCAAAAGTGAGCTCATTATCTCTCATGAATTTTCTAAATGCTTCGTGGAATTATGAATAACCATGTCAACATAAGTTTTGGGCTATAACCTTAGAAACATTTTTCATAAATAAGCCTGATTATAAAATGAAGTAGCATTAAAGAAATTAAAATCTCCGATTAAAAAAAGCACTGGCACCACTTAGTTCGAACCGAGAGTTTCTGGGTTTAGAGATCTATACGTTAATAGCTAGACCACTGATGCTTGTTGAGAGAGTAGGAATTTACACTAAATGAACGTTACTTCGAATTTTAACCTTGACTTTCTTTCTTAATTCTGAGAGATTCGCGCGCTTTTTGTTGAGGCTTTCTATTTTTTTATAATTTTTAATTTTAAAAAGAAAATTAGCAGTAAATACTTTTTAGAAATTTTAAACTGTAATCTAAAATTTTCAGAAATCATTTCAAATGTTTCAGTGGCTAATAGTTTTATTTTTCATAAATAATTATTTATAATCGATGCTCGTTATCGAGTAATCTCTTTATCACTACAGCAACTTAAATTTGTCGAGAAAGCAGAAGTATTAATTGCAGCATCTGAATAAAACCTTCTGAATATTAAGCACTCTTCTGTGCTATTTTTAAAAAGTAACAAAGTGAATTACTTGTATTCTGTCAGATTAAGTGTCGAGGAACCTAGTGAACTACTAAGCAAATAATCGCTTAAGTCCAAGAACAGAAACGTATACTCAAGAACGGTTAATTAAAGGATAATTTGCTCAAAATAAGATTAACAGTTGGCCCTTTCTTTGGGCGTACAGCAAAGCCTCCACTTGTCAGGACTTAGTGTTCTGTGCATTCTTTTTGGAAACATTGTAAATTCTGTAAAGGGTTCTTATCCTCAAGTTCTAAGTCCTGAACTGGAACAGGGAGCGGAAGGTACGCTATGTTCTGATGTAACTGCTGGGCTGGAGAATAACTGCACGTGAAAGGGATTTGAAATCCTCTTTTATTAAATCACTATTAATAACAAACCTCCCAATTCGGGAGAGATACAGAAAGTAAAAGACCACACTTTGGTCGAACTTAACAATCAAATAAACTTAAATAAATTTAAATGTAACTTAAATCAAACTTTGCTTCGCAGAGCAATTCGCGGAGATTGGCCTCTATCTAAAAGGGTGCGTAGCAAGATATACTAAATACTACCGCACTTTAATTTATTTTACAATGCAATCACGTAGTAAGCACTATGGCTTATAAATTTAAACTGCTAGCTGGTCAGGCGAACGTTGAGCAGCGTGACCGTGATCTGAGGCAAAGCTCTCACACACCGAGAGGTTTCTACCTCTGGCTTAAATAGTGCTTGGCTGTACTTCAAAATTAGCATAAGCTAAAAACGCGCGCTTCTTCTGACAGGAAGTTGAAGCAGAGAGGAGATAGAAAAGATTTAAATTAAAATAAAACTTGGTTAGTTTAACTAAAACCTTACACACTTGGCTTAAAATGTAAGAAATAAGAGCTAACTAATGACTAACTAAAGAGTTTAGCCGAAGCTAATATAATAATAAACTAGTTGGCTTGTAATATTAAATTAGCCAGCGAAATATCAAAATATACGTAATACGGCAGAGCGTAACAACAGCTTAGAGAGACGTAGCTCAAAGGCAAACGTGCGCTATTCAGGAACCCTAACTCTCTCTGTTGAAGTCAGTTGAACTTGACATAAATACTATTCTCCTTCTCATTTGCATTTAACACGATTCTAAAAACTGATTCTGATAGGGAGCTGTAAGTTGAAACTAGAAGAGATAGGAAAGAAGCATTAAGTTAAAATAACTGTTATAAAAATAAAATAAAAATCAGTATTAATTAATGCACATTAAAATATTTTTTTCTAAAGCAAATACAGTTCAACGTTGGTGTCAGAGAATTTCGCAGAACGTATTAATGAAGTTGTAATATTTGTTTTTTTGCATGACAAAATTATTACTCCGAGGAATTTAAATTCTACTTAATCAGCAGTTACGTAAGTTTTCTCACGAGTTGCTGGATAGAACGGTGTCTACATTTTAAATATCCGTGCTTATGTTAACAATTTTTAAAATGCAAAATTTGCATTTGCATTATAAAGAGAAAGGAAAAGGGGAAATGTGTTGTAACATTAAATTATATCCACAAACTCAGGGCGTTGAAGTATCTCCGGGAAGGAGAAAACTGGAAGTTTCAGAAAGTCTTCGTCCCCTTTCTTTCCATTCCACCAGTCTTTCGAAAGAAGGACCTTTCACTTCGACAATATTTTAGGTGCCCTCATGCTGAAAACTACACACTCACAAACAGGCATGCCTTTTCAGGATTTGAACCTGGTCCATGTTCATGGCAACCGGCTCTTCAACAGCGGCGCCAACAGCGTGGCATGAATTATTTTGTTAGATCAAAGTGTTTCTACCTTCGTCGTAACTTTGCTCAGGAGTAATGTGGGGAGATAATCTGAGAGCCTTTATCCGTCGGTTTGAGCTAACAACCCATTTCAAGGACTATTCTTTTGACCTGAACATTAATAGTTCGACTCCAAGCAAAAGGGCTGGCTGCATAGACGTTTTCATAGGTTTCCCCATGTTTAAATTCCATAAGAGTCAGTTTACCTTGGAAATTCCTCTACAAAGGCTTCTTTCCCCTTAGGCAGATGGCACTTGCATGTTTTGCCATAATCAAATAACCAAACTAACCTAATAAATGTTTGATTTGAATTTTTTTTAATACGTGTGTGTTTAGTTTTCCAGCATTGCTTTACTACTTGTGCGTCACATCTTTATGCGCATGTTTTACTTGAAAGATAAAGTGGAGTAATGTACATTAGATTCCCGATTAACCGAGATAGTAAAATCCAAGATTACAGTTAATCCTACAGCAGTTAAAAAAGCATAGAAAAGAGAAATAAACTTTAACATAATTAGCAGAAAATACAGGGAGGTCATGAAAGGATTCTCATGTGCTCTTGCAGCACTTGTCGAACACAAGTGGCGAAGTATGGAAGACACCATATTTCACCTGTACAGTGTCATTAACGACATTTCGCTGCTGCAGTTCTGGAATTACATAATTCTGAATTATTATTGCATAAAGAGCACTTGTGATGAAACACGTTTTTACACCAGTAGAAGTAACCTCTTTGAAGAAATACAGACTGAGAACGAATTTGCTTGTGATACTGCACCACACAGTCACTTTAATTTCGTATAAAGGCGCTGGAGCTCCATCGTGAGGATTTTCGTTAGCCCAGTGAACTCAGATCTTGAAGTTTGCATTCCCAGTTAGAGAAATTCACCCCATTCGTCCAATGATATCCGCTGGGGCTATCTGCTATCTTCGTCATATATGATGAGGAAATAATTTGTAAAGTCGACTTGTTGTTTTTCGTGTCCAAGATGCAACATCCAGATGCGCTAGAATCGATAAAGAAACACCCGCAGAACAGAGCGAAAATGCTTGAGGACTGCGGTTTTAGGTACATCTAAACTTCGGGTAACACTTCATGCAGTAAGCAATGGAACTGCAATAATTATATTATGCACTTCTGCAACAATTTCAGCAAAAACACATAGTCTTTCGGGTCGTGGTCTATTACATATGCATCAAGTTTCTTCAAAATGTTTTATCAGATCCCGTACAGTTTTTTGGAACATAAGCCTCGTCTCAGCTTATGACTTCCCATAAACTCACTCTGTTTCGACAGCATTTTCTCTGTTCAGGTAAAACAGCTTAACCCCGTTGTTCCTCTGTAAATGTCATCTTGTTAGCACGTTCGAACACCTGATTGAAAAAACAGTTTTCCCACACTGCTTATTAAAGATTTTCTACAAGAAATGCTTTGTACGCGGTATTCTGTGATTGATGCTTCTACTATCCATCCCTGTAAACTATGCAAAGTGCGTCAATGCACCTCCTCACAGTCTTGTCACTGGACTTTACAATACTCTTCCTTGTAAATATTTTACTCCGCCAGTTTTTGTCATACGTATAACGTTCCAGCACCCTTTATAGTTTTTTAATGCACCGATCAGTTTGCGCAGGAAAAAAGCGGGTGTTCTGCCATTCGAAAGCGTCGAAACGTTTTCACTGGAACCATAACTGCGAGAGCTCTATTGTTTTAAATAATAACAATCTCCAGCGCAGACCTTCAAATAACACTATTTGAAATTTTATTTGGATTGATTGAGCGAAGAGGCCACTAGGGGTTAATATAACTGGAAGTTTCTTGACTGCGCTGTGCTATTAGCAATTTACCTAATGTTTAAGCAGTTTGTTTTGGAGAATAAGTTTATTTGGCTATGTAAATTAAATTAGGATTTAAAATGAGGACAACATACTTCAAAGCAGGGAAAAAATGTGTTCGTTTGTATTATTCTTGCATTTTGATAGGAATCAACGTAAAGCAGAGGCTTAATATCTCCGCAGTTAATTTATTTTTGCGATTGAGCAATACACTTTTAATGGATTATTTAACAATATTTCTGCTTTCCAAATTAAATTACGTTTTGTTGTAGACAAAACAAATACTTTAACATGTTCTGCTATCATTTCTCTCCATCTAATGAATTCTCTTCTCGTTTTTTACATTTCCTGCAGAAATTTTATTTCATTTTGTTGAATTTTGATAGTAATTTTTCCATCGTTTCAATGAAACTTATTCTTTTTTCAATGAAAGGCTTGGTTAATTCCCTCCCATGGGTCACTAAGAGTTGACTGCATGAAAAATTATTTTCTTAAACATACATAACATAGATAGCTTCATCCGCTCTTCTTTAAGAATGATTTAGAATTAAACAGGTAGTACAGCAAAATGTTGCATAAAAACTTTACTGGAAACATTTTGTTTACTGAACTTAGAGAAAAATTACAATTATAGAAGTATTAGGAATTTAAAAATATGCTGAATACTCGTCTATCGCTTAGTATACTGATATCAAATGAGATATTTGATGTTATTCCTGATATAGTATATGATATAAAACGAGATGTTTGATGTTATTTCTAATATAGTATTAAATTAATTGAATATTTTCTCTTCAAACCTTTAATCCTAGCTAGAAATGTATTCAAATTGTTATTCAAAGTTCTCCAAAGATATCTATTTTAGAAATATCAATCATAGAGAAGAAATATTAAAGTTAGAAAATAGTAATTACCTAATAACTAAAAGTTTGAAAGGAAAGCTTCAGAAATTTCCTAAAATTTACTGAAATCACGTATTGCAAACTTATAGTTTTCAAAACCTGTTCCAAATACAAACGCAATTTTATCGAAATTATATTTAAAAATGAGAGACTGAATTAAAAAATAAAGTAGTATTTAAATTTGGAATATATTTATTGATCCAATTGTGACATTATCTGTGCATTTAATTTCTTAAGAGAAAGTAAAGGTTAGGCTTTAAGGCTTTAAAAGTAAGCTCAGCAAATGGTATTTATTAGACCTGGGACGGATTTAAATAATATCCTATATATATTACTCAATATTTAGTGGTATCTCAGGAATTTAATAAAATTGCCACTTTACATTATATTAAATATGCGTAATTATGGTACGTTATTTGAATGTTTAACCTCCAGGAACTGCCGTTTAGAAAGCAAAAATGTGGGTAAAATAGGAAGCATTAATATATAATTACTTTTCCGTACATTTAAATGCATCGTATTTATATTCTCTCCGATCCTCAAATGCTGAGTAGAGACGATGCCTAATTTATCGATTTGAAGTGGATTAAGAGTGCTGGAGCATCCTAATGTTTATTTGCAAAATTTACTTGATTTGCTTCCGTAATTCTGTTTTATTGCACGGCGGGGAAAGAGACAATTAACGCTCCAATACTTTCAAAATCCCAAAGTTATATTGCAGCACGAAGGCGATTACCAGCGAAAGGCACTAGAGTGCTCTAATTTTGTCATCTGGACCCTCCTGCTAAAACACAGGCTTTCCCAGAAACTGCAGTTCTATAATGGTATGCCGGAAAAGGATAAGTATTAAAATAGAGCAACATACATTCAATGCAGTTTATGGATTCTTTATAGAGAAAGTTTTGAGAGTAAAGGAAATGGCAAAATGGCATCCATTGAAGATATATCAGCAGTAATCAACACTTTATCACACGATTTATAGATTATTCAGACAGGTTAAAAGACCCGGAAGAGTTCTGATATAACTTTATTATGACAAATATGTTCGTTTGACTGATAGTTTTAAACAAAATTAAACTTCACATTAGAATGAGGAAAGTTTTGAGATTATATAATTTAAAAAATTCTGCGCATGGATTCCATAAAATGGAGTTATTTAAGATGATTGACATGATTTCAGTTCCTAATATGGAGTTATCTAATATGAGTGACACGATTTCAGGTGTTATGAGCATAGCGGGTTTCCTATTAATAGTGAATGAATTTCATTTAAGTCCGAAAGAAAAAGGAAATTTTCGAGTTTTAGATTGACACTAACATGTTTTAAAATATTTCAGCCCGCCAGTTGCTTTCAGATCATGTATTTTCCCCGCAAGAGAGTTGAGTTTGAGAATATCGAATAAGGTTTTTCGAATATGTAAGCATGCAAGGCATGCAGCATGTAGGCCTAAGGAGAGGGATGCCTTCCTGGATGACTTTCGGAGAGAAACTCGTTTGTATTCATGTTACACATGCGGAAAAGCACGAAATCCAAACATTTACCTAGCCCGCTTGTTTGAGATTGAACTCGGGTCGAACTACCAGCATTCAGTGGACTAACGGAATGAAAGGAAACAAAAGGCCACTTAGTCAGTAAGTTGCTTGCATCATTTTGTAATAATTTACATTTAAAAACCAGAATTTGCATTTGATTGCGGCTTCTGGCATTTTTCAATAAATATCAACTTAAAATCTTCTGAAAAATCAATGGGCATTTATTTAATAAAATACATCAAGTCATGGTATACGACATCTCCGAGGATGATTTAAGTTACTCCATATCATTTTTGTATTAACGTGTTTTAATTTACAACTCTTCTTTGTTAAGATTTCATTTTACGTCCTGCATTTGATTCCTTCGGAAAAAAATAAATTCCACGTCCCAACTTAGCTATTGTCGCCAGAATTTTTGATAAACATTATCGTGTAACGTTAAGGGAACCACGCAAAAGAATGCGTGATGCGTTTTCTATTATTTAGTAATAATTCGTATAAGTGAAAATAACATTTTATATATGTAATTTGCAATGATTCACGATATGTTGCATAGTAATTCAGTATTAAGAAAGCAGTAAAAATGAAAATCAATTCCCACATCTATTTAACTTGGGATTAGTTCCAGATTATTGATGTTCCTTTTGCAAGTAACTCCGAGAAGTCTTCCTAAGCGATGATTAAGGCGCGTTCACGAAGTGAATTTCCTTTCTAAGAGCTGATTTGATTTTTTCGTTTCTTCTGTTGTGCAGATATTTCTCCTTCATTCTGTCATTTCACTCGTCGTTAGTCTCAGTCGCAACACTCGAAAGGAAGATAAAACGAAGAAAAAATCGCCTTCCTCTTTTTTTTTTTAGTTATTACTTCTCCTTTTCTATCGCCCCGTTTCTTCTCGCTCCCTGTCTTGATTGAACCTTCGAACGGGTTTCTGGAAGTTGTTCCATTTTTGTTTCGCCAGTGCCTACTGAGAAAAATGCTTTATTGAATTCGTGTTATTTGCCCTTCTTGAACTGTTTTTGTTTCCAAAGTCAGACAGGGCGGTTCCTTTAGGTTTCCTCTGTTATTTTTGCGGTCTAGTAACCGAACTCCTTAATACTTTCTGAATGGACTGCATCCTTACGGATCTGAATAAACCATTGAAGTTTGTTATTTTTATTCCATCGCTTTAGGGGACACTTACTGCTGTGAAATTTTGATTTTACTGCAATAATAATGTAGTCTTTACGAATGTGGGGTTTATCATTTGAAAATCTCAGATATGAGTCCTTCAGAAGACCGACTGCTTTTTAAAATATCGAGAAAATTATATTTACAAATGAGTATAGATACTGTTTACTTTTATTCTCATAGCGCAAGTATGCTTATAATTCAAGCCCGATAATGAATGCCTCTTTTACGAAAAGATGAGAAAACATAAAACACTGAGAACTTCAAGGAATATACTTTAAAATCTTAAAAGAATATTTAAGTTTTAGAAAATAAGTATGCAAATATAATTAAATATTTATGCGTATTAATCTAGTGAAATCAATAATTTATTGATATCTAGTAAAATCAATAATCAATAATTTAATCTAGTGAAATCTACTTCCAATCTTACTTCCAAAATTGTTATTTCTTAACGCAGATGTCATGCATTATTTGACGTAAGGAAAAGAAATAGCATTTATTTTCATGTTGAGCTACGTAAAATATACATTTTGAACATAGCTATTCTTACTGTCGAATCTGTCCAGGTACCAAAGATATCCATTTGTTGCACTTTTGGTCTCTAGAAATAATCTTTTATGATTACTTTTTACTTTGGACTCGTTAAATTTAGAATGTGCTCACCAAAATTATTCAACATATTAAAAGAGCTTCGTCATGAAAAAGCTACATCAGTGCACATCGTAACTCTATTTTAATTACGTATACCTTACCGCATTGACTACTGTTACATTGTACGTCGACTTATAGAATATCTGATGTAACAAAATTTTATTTTTTACTTATTAGCTGATGCAAGAAGGACTTGTATAATCAAGGAAATGTTAATTTTACGAGAAAATAAAACTTGGCTCTTTTTGAAGGCCTTCCCTGTGTGTGTGTGGATATATATTTTTAATCAGTCATCAAGCTGTAATTTGCTCTGATGTGAACTTAACAAATCATACTTTACAAAAATTAAAAAATATAAAATTAAGACATTCCAAAAAGAAACCAGAGATACAAATGGGCTAATTAAAAAAACTGTAATATTAAATTAACAACTGTTAGAAGAAGAAATGGCAAAACTTTTGAAGAACTATTGCGAAGCAAAAGTAATAAAATTTTGAAGTCAAAATTCAAGAAAATAAAATTAAATTATTTAAGAAAGCAATTCATTTAAAATAAAAGCAACGCAGATAATTATAAGATAATTTTCGCATAAACAAAAGAGAGAGACTTTTAAGATAATTTTCACATAAACAAAAGATTTCCAAATTGAAGAAATACGAGAAAAACCAAAAATGGCAATAAACTAAAATTTGTTAAATAAAACGAAAGCCTAAATTTTTGGAAAAAGAATAAATTAAATATTAAATGGAATTAAATTTGTGATAGAATGTGGCGAGACTTTGTTTTGGGTAAAACTCCCTTTCACTAAACTGTACTCGCCTTGCAGGCGAAATATTATTTATTGGATAATTTTATAAATGTTGCATTGATTTTTACTCATTAACGCTTTTAAGAAAAATCCTTTGCCATAGGAAAATTTTAATTACAGTCTCATTATAGAAACAAAACGGCGCAAGACACCCTTGAAATTCCACACAAACACATTCTTCCATTTTCCAAGTCTTTTACAGTTTTTGTACAAATTTCTGAAACTTAATTGGCATACTGATTTCATCAGTTTTACATTGTGCAGAATATACATGGAAACTCTTCCAGCGCTTTTTTTACAACTGCATTTTTACAGTTACAATTTTGCCATTTCTTAGATTTGCCAAATTATTTTAATTAGCCCACTTTTTTTTCCGATTACATTTTGATGACTGACTGAAGAAGTTTTAAGAAATCTTCTAAATTTTATGCTGTAACGTTATATATTTATATTCATTAAATTTTTTATTTTAACTTTACTTTTTGGTCTAAATTAATTTACGTTAGTTTTTTTGCAATTTTATAATCATCCAGATATAATTCAAAAACGTGGCTCCATTTAACATTTTTGCTTTTCTCATTTTCACGTCTTCCGCGTCAAAAAAACCTAATGATTCTACAAATGTAAAGTAAGTTTTCAAATAGTATTAAATCGTAATACAAAGCGCGCTTACCAATCTTGGTTCAAGCTTTGAACTTAAGCCAGCAAGTTAAAACAGACTGCCGCCCAGATAGGAAAGTTAGTGACTCTGACTTCCGTATCAAAGGGCGCGAATTCGAATCTTGGAGAAGGCATGGATGAAATTTGTCAGTCTCATACCAGGCAACGGTGACCTATCTACACTGCTCGACATTGAAAATGAAACATCAAGAAAGAGTGGTCAAAAAGTGATGAAATTTGGAAAAAAAGACAGAGACACCAAGCAGCAATAAGTGATCTTTATTTCAAAATGATAGTCAGAATACAGAGCGAGAACGGCGTCGGCTCAGTAGGATGTAGGGCCACCGCGGACAGCGATGCACGAAGAAACACGTCTAGGCATACAGTCAATAAGCGTGCGGATGGTGTCCTGAGGATTGGCTCTCCATTCCCCTTCAAATATTTGCCACAGTTCGTCTTCTGAACGAGGCAGGGGCAGAGTCTGCAAACGGCGTCAGATCACATCCCACACATCTTCGATTGGTGGACAGGTCAGGAGAGTACGGTGGGCAGGGAAGCATCTGCATACCTTGCAGAGCATGTTGGCAGATGCGAGCACTGTGTCGTCGGGCGTTATCCTGTTGAAAAATTGCATTAGGCAGCCCCTAAAGGTAGGGGATTGCCACCGGCCGCAGTATATTATCCAAGTATCGTTGGGCCGTCATAATGCCCTGAATACGAACTAGAGGTGACCTGGAATCGTAGGCAATAGCGCCCCAAACCAATATGCCACGTTGTCGCGCGGTGAGGCATTCCACAGTTACTGCCGGATTAGATCTGTTTCCACGTCGACGCCACACACGTATGCGGCGACTGTCACTGGATAAACAGAAGCGTGACTCATCTGAGAACACGACGTTCGCCATTCTGTCATCCACATCGCTCCAGTCCGGCACCATTCTAAACGTTGGCGTCTATGCTCTGGGGTCAATGGCAGTCTTCTTAACGGACGCCATGAGTGCAGGCCACATTCAACCAATCGACGGGAAATGGTTCTCGTCGACACAGGAACATCCAGGGTATCTTGCACATGCTGCACAATCGCGGAACAAAAGACTTGCGGGACCGCCACAGCTTGTCGGCGGATGCGTCGATTCACGCGTGCTGACGTCACTCTGGCTGCACCTGCACCCCTCCTTCTTACCACATTTTCTTGTTCCAGACATGTTCGCCATAGCCGATACACCGTGCTCGCATCCATGTGGGTATCAGCTACGATTTGACGTAAGGACCAACCCGCCCTTCTCAGTCCGATCACCATACTCCTCGTAAAATCGTCTAGCTGCTGGAAGTGCCTTCGTTGACGGCGACCTGGCCTTCTCTCCTACTACACGTATCCTCCGAGACAAAACCCAACTTTCTTCGATAATTCGTCTAGCAGAAATAAAGACGCGAATATTTCCCATTCTGCTCGTTCCTTCCCTTATATCTCACTTCACGTGCGTCGAAGAGCTGCGCATTTCACATCATTTGTATAACTCAGTGACGCGCGTCCACTCTAAAATTTGCATAAATTTCTGACCACTCCTTCTTGGTGTTGCATTTTCAATGTCGAGCAGTGTATTAGTTGCCTCCATAATGCAAAGCCCATCGCTTCCGTCCTTAATAGTGGCTATTCAATAGTTATCAATAACAAATTTTGCACATAAAGGTATGTAACATTTTTCATTTGTTGTCCCTGGGTATCTGGAAGTTATTGCAAGTAATGGATATATGACATTCGTCAATCAAAAATAATAATTTGACTCGCAAATAATAAATTATCTCGTTAAATAGTTTCCTTCTTAATCAGACATACTTATGCCTGTTCTTAAATCTCCTATATTTAATGACTCGTTTTATTCAATACGTGCTCCTTGATTTAGTGGGTGAATTTTGTATGAAGGAATACGGGAATAAGGCAAGAAAGACTGTCTATTGGCAAAATTTCAGTCTTACATATTTAGTATAGAGAATTCGGTATAAATAAAAGAATCACAATACCATAGGTAGCAGTTAAAATTTGGATGGTACATAATTAATTAATATGTTTTCAATATGAGTAAAATAATATTTTTAATTTTCACCATCCCCTTATTTTTATTTGCATTTTGTATTACGTACCTACCAATTAGACTATGTTAAAAATCTTGTCGCTATAATGGAAATCAACTAATAAGTATGAAATACGTCGTATATTAATAACTATAAAAAATGCAGCCGTTAAGATTAAATTCCTTTTACGTTTTAGGTTATTCAGAATTCTGTGCTCATTAAACAGCCTTAAATAATTTCGGCAATCCTTACAGGCATTTAGATCTGCTTAGCCGGAAAGTAAAATATAATTGCTAGATAGTTATTAATAATATGCGCTTATCATTAATTAATGTAAAACACTCATAGATGCTGCATTGATTTTCACTCATCAACTCCTTTAAGGAAGATCCATTGCCGTAGGAAAATTTTAATTACAGTTTCATCACAGAAACAAGCCAGAACAAGACACAGTTGAAATTCCACCCGAACACAATCTACCTTTTATACTTCTTTCACAGTTTTTGTTCCATTTTCAGAAGCTTAATTGATATCCTACCTTCATCAGTTTTATACTGTGCAGAATAAATATTTTGAAACTCAGTCAAATTTTTTTACAATTACACTGAAAATTTGAACACTGGAGATTTTAATGTGCCATTGATTTTCGTGTATATCAAAGTGTATAATTTAAACTACATTTTAAGTTTTTTATGCATGGGGGGGACAGTAACGTACTTGCAAAATTACGCTAAGAAATATGAAATAACATTAATTTTGCTAGTTTTGTTAGTTATGTCATTTAATTAATTAGTTTCGTTACTGTCTGAGCAAGTTAATTGAAAATTAATATATTCAGAAAGAAAGTTATATGAATTGAATACAAATATGCCACAAACATCATTAGAAAGGAAGACATTAAATTATAATTGGGATAATCAAGGTAGTTCGACCTCACCACAGGGTGAGTGGTTAAGACTTTAGTACACTGAGAGTTCGATCCCAAGCAAACTGCCTGGCTGCATGACTGGGTTTCTTGGTTTTCTTCTTATGTAACGTGAATATGTGAAAGTTTCTCTTAGAAAGTCCTCTTTCAAGGAATCCAGTTCTTAGGCAGATAGCCCTTTTTGTGCTTTGCCATGTTTCAATAACCACCAGTAGGTAATTTTGTTTTATGGTGACAGTTTGTGATTTTAATCTTTCAATCGTTCCAGAACAAGCAAACAACTCTTTTATATAGAGTCCGGTTAATTCAAAATCCGATGAATCCGCCCCGTTTATTGGTAACTCACTGTTGTTCAAAATTTTGAGTATATTGCAAAATTGTAGAATAATAAAAATCTATATTATGCTATTAAAGTTTACTGGTTCTCTCGCTGTTAAATATATAAAAAAACTTGATTTAAACATGAGTTAATACCTTTTGTTTTAGAAAAGGATGTCCATACCGATTTACAAAATTTTCTTTGACTCTCAGTATAAAAAATATATAAAAAATATTATAAATATGCAATAAAAATAGTTTTAAATATTTGTTTTATAGATATATGCATAGTTATTGAGTCATACTGTCGTATAAAATTTACTTTTTATGTCTGTTAACTTTTCATGCTTCCAGGGCATTTTATAATGGGACACGTAATTACAGTATTATTTTTAACTCCCAATATAGCTGCATGCTGCTTGTTTTTGCCAATATACGAATAAGCTCGCAATTAAACAATTAAAGAAGTTCATAGATTTCTACTTTTAAATTTTGGTAGAAAATACTTCTGAATTTTGGTACTACTTCTAAACTTTGGTAGAAAAGAATGTAAAATATTACAAAAATCAATAATGCAAAGCAAGCAGTAAGTTACAGTTTGACAAAGTCTAGCTATTATTTTGTTTACGTTAAGGTAACTGGTCACTGCACAGCAACAGAAAGGTATGCTTTCTTTTTTGTGGATAACACCATCTTTTTAGGGCACATTTTGATTTGGCAAAAAATAGGTTCAATTTACGCACTATGCTGCGTACTTAGAAATATATGCAGAAAAGTACACTATTTTTTGAATGATCTGAAAGTATAAATTTTTAAAATTAATGTTGGAATCAGTAACGTTATTATAAGTATAGTCATAAGGTATTTCTACGGTCTTCTTAGCATGTCTTCGTGGTGTAACGGTCAACACACTCGACGCGTATTCGAGAGGTCCGTGGTTCGAGTTCCGGCGAGGGCATTGCTCATTTCTCATCGCTCCTATTTTCAAAAAATACCTAATGTCTTTACATTTTTACTTTCCATTCTTTCTCGTCTATTTCTGGTTTCATGTCATGAATGAGGTCATTCCGTAAGATGTAAGAAAATGAAGAAGACGGGGTTTAGAACTTGTATAAGTAAGCACTTGTTATTTGTAACTTACAATGGTTGACTGTAAGATTTATTTATATGCATTTTATACGATTTCATCTTCATGTGCAGTACCACGTTTATCCGAGAAACCTTAGATTTAATAAGCGATAAATTTTGAACTCAATGTCTGCAAAGAAATAAGTGAGACTTAAGTTTCTTCATAATTAATTTACACAAAATCAATTAAAATTCTTCTTTAGTGCCCCATTAATTTAAAAATACTGAAAGTATCTGTACACAATTAAATCTAATGTATCAGTTAGTTGTCCTCCAACTCTCTAAAGTTCCTCTTAATGCAATCATATTGTCATTTAAACACTGCTCAGTATCTTATCAGGATGGCTAGTTAAAATAACCTACCAAGATTAATCTTACGGAATCGCAAATGAATGTGAAAGTGGAGAAATAAGTATATACAAAGGAAAAAAAATCTTGAAGCACAATGTTTTTGCAACTAGAAGATCAAGAATTTAGTGAAAATAATTGAAAACGTAGTTGAATATACACAATTGAAAAATAGCAAAGAAATCACATGCAGAAAATTCACATACAGAGATTCGTAAGGCAATGAGGATAAATTCATATTAATTTTGAAAAGTAAAAAACATTCTGGATTACACAGACAGACAGAAAAATTCTTTAACTCTGCGGAGCTCTGATGAAGTTTTTGGAGACGGTAAAACAGTTGATTTAGCAGATGAAAACTGGTAATTCCACTCGGCTTCCAATTCTGGTGAAAGAACTGATTGAATAGATGTTTTTGTAGTTTATTTTAAGTGCAGCGTAAACAAAAGAAAGTTTCCTTGAAAAAACCTCCACGAAGATATTCACCCCTTAAGACAGATTGCCTTCAAGCATTTTGCAGTATTTAGTTAAGTAAGCGTTAGACGGCGAAAACTAAGTGCCTATTTAAGTTCCGTAAACAATAAAAATAATAGATTTTGATATTAAGCACATCAGAAGAATGCCAGATAGCGTGATTTTTGTACTAAAAGAGTGTTTGAAAAAAAAAAAAACTCCTTATGTGTTACATCTTCACTGACAAAAGGTAAATGAGAATTAGTGAGTGGCAATGCTTATACCAGCAAATGTTTGTTAAGGTCATAAGGTATTTCTCCCGCCTTCTTCGCATGCCTTCGTGGTGTAGTGATCAGTACGCTCGACGGGTAACCGAGAGGTCCGCGGTTCGATTCCCGGCGAAGGCGTTGCTCATTTTTCATGTCTCTCTTGTTTCGAAATAACCTAATATCTCTACAAGGATGCCAAGTGTATTGAAGGAAACCATAAGGATGAAACCATAAGGATGAACCATAAGGATTTCTTATGGTGATTGAAGGAAACCATAAGGAAGGAAACCATAACCATAAGGAGCCTTCTTGGTGCACAAAGCTCTGAGTATTATGTGTAAAAGGGCCAAGTGAGCTGTTGAAAAATACAAGAATTGCTCTTTCACTAAAAAAAAAAAACTACTTAAGGAACATTCTGTGCCTTTGACTTGCCGAAATTATTTTGGGAATGGCTGGGACCTTAAAAACGAAGAGATCTTTCCCAGGAGTATTAGTCAAACGTTAAGCTTAAAGAATGTGAATCCTGTCCAGACTAAGATGTGTTCTGTCTAGGAAACTGTCTGGTATAGTAGACTAATATGTTACGTTTAATTGTGTAGATATAATCTCAAGGCGTTAAAATCCATGTATTAGTGAGGAGAAATGTAAATCGATTTTGAATGAATTAAATATATGGCAACCTGTAATGCATCATATATTCAGTACGGCAATCTGTACGGTATCATGTGCCTCATATAAATTGGTTTGAACTACTTGTGTTAGAAACTTATGATAATTTAATTTGTGACCAGTATATGAAGAAGTATAAGTTCTGTTTAATTATTATCAGTTTTTCACACATAAGTTACAGCTTCAGTTTGTTTATTTAATCGTATCTGTGGATTAGGTACAATTTTAATTTGTTTGTTTATTTAATCTTATCTGTAACTATTAACTTACTAGCAGATATATGGCCATTTGATTCTATTGGCTTAACAAACGGACCGTTAGAGAACGCTAAATAACAGGTTAGTTAGTTAAGTTAGGAAATTATGAATTACAATGCTTTTTTTCAGTAATAATTTGAATTTAAAATTGAGAATTTTATTATAAACGTTAGATTTGCAAATCTTAAAATCCTCTACGTTTAATGAAGTAAAGGTATTATGTTTAATTATTGTTTGAGCAACTCCAGGTTTTCTTTAACTCGCTGCACGGGAAAATAAAACAATTTTAATTACAATTTTAAATAAATAGCTAAATAAATACGAAATCCGTAACAATATAAAGAAGAATGTCTGCTTGTATGTTTGTTTGTTTGTTCGCTTTATTGATTTCTGATAAATTATTTGCCACATTTAGTCGACTAAAATTAAATATAGGTGAAATATTGGGTAGAACTTGAGCTTTTACGACCAATTGATTAGAAAGACGAAAATCATTAAAAACTGCGTGCCATTGTTGCTGATATAATGACAGAGAATTAGCTTACTTTTCTATCGAAATATTTTTTGTGGGTTCCATATCGCATCAGATTGAAAAATATATGACTATGAATCGTATTTTTTGCATCGTTATTAGAGAAGAATTACAGCGGTATGGTTCTGTCTGTTGTTAGATGCATTACTCTCAATCTAACTTAATTGGCATCGGGTACTTCCGCTAGTTTGAAATATAGAGTCGTGTGATAGTAGTATATTAATTTACATGAGCCTTTTAATTTGCCTCTTCCTTCAACATGTCTTCTAAGAATTCACCATCCTAATTATTAGCATATAAAATTAGTAAATCCAGGGAGAAAAATGTACGAGTAAATATGGTATATATTATATGCATTACTGAATTCACCAGACATCATCTTTGCTTCATCTTCTGATGACTATTTTCGGTTGACATTCATATGCTTATTTACAGAGACACAAAAATCTCTGCTAGATTGAAAATTCATGGTTAGCATTTTCGTATGCAGTTTCGACCTACTTTAAAATTTATATTTCTCTTTGATTGTCTCGCTCTTTCTCATTCTCTCTATATAAGGTGTGGCTATCAGTTTCCAGGATTGCTCTAATAACACCAGATGATGTGAAAAGCGTAACCATTTAATATGTTTCGAAGTAATCCCCATCTGCCGTAACACACTTCTGTACTCGACTGTATAAGTTGTGGAAACAACTTTTAAAGTCCTCTTTCGGAAGGTCCTTCAATGTCGACTTCACGTTCTTCTTCATGTCTTCAACATCCACAAAGCGTGTTCCTTAGATCGCAGTTTTGGGTTTGGGAAACAAAAAGAAGTCTGGGGGGGGGCCAAGGCAGGAGAGTATGGCGGCTGATGCAGATCCATGACCTCATGCTTGGCCAAAAACCTCTTCACTGGCAACGTAGTGTGGTAGCGGTCGTTGTCATGCAACAGAAACCAACTCCCATTCTGTCGAAAACGGGGACGTACTCTGTGAATTCTTTGTTGGAGTCGGGTAAGAATTTCTGCATAAAACTGTCCTGTAACAGTAGTGCCTGATGGGAAAAATTCATGATGAATAAATCCTTCACTATCGAAGAAAGCGATTAACATGACTTTGACCTTCGATTTTTGAAATCGAATTTTTTTCTGTTTAGGGGAGCTGGGAGACCGCCATTCTGTGCTCTGTCTCTTGGTTTCAAGGCTGTATTGATAGTACCATGATTCGTCACCCGTCACTGTCGAATCCAAGAAAACAGGGTCGCGTCAGTGTTGTCGATTAGTTCACCACACTTGTCCATTCTAACTTGCTTCTGATCGTCCGATAAACAGTGCGGGACAAATCTCGAACACACCTTGCATTTCCCTGGGTCTTGGCATCAGAATTTGGCAAACCACCTCTTTGCCGATGTTCAGTTAACTGGCCAGCATTCGAATACCAGTCATCGATCCGCTGTTACAAGCTCGTGAACTTTCTCAATTGTTTCAGGCGTACGTATGGAAGTCAGCCTTCCGGTGTGGGCTTTACCTTGAACACTTTCACGGCCGTCCCGAAAACGTCCATGCCATTCAAATGTGCGGGAACGGGATAATGCTTGCTCACCATACACTTGCTTCAACATTGCATGTGTTTATGTCGCTGTTTTGTCCAATTTAAAGCAGAATTTGATGTTCACCCTTTGTTCCATTTCAGCACTTCCACAATACCACTTTTACACTTCGACAGCAACACTTCACAAGAAACGTTTCCACGCGTGTTTTCCAGCCAAGCTCGCGTCTACAACTGACGCGCGCTGCGGGGAGCATGTGTAGATGTACTACTTTCTAGATAACAGCAGAGCCTCTCTCGGACGAGTGATCCGTTTCATGCTGTGACGTAAATCCCGGATATTAATAGCCACACCTTGTATATACACCATAATACAAAATGTAATATAATATACATATATGCACCATAATACATCCTAACACATAATATAATACTTGTATATACACCATAATACATAAAAACATATACACCATAATACATAATATAATACTTGTATATACCCCATAATACTTTACCTGGCCTTTAACTTCGTAACCGTTGATCGTGGACAAATTTTTTCAGCTATAAGAATGTTTTAAATAGCACAAATTTTCCTGCTTTGGCATCTTTACGAAATTATACCTGAAGGCATAAGCTGATTCTAAGGAGCCATTTCTTCACGAATTTTTCATCATAAGAAACAGAGCTAGATTGATCTTACAGTCGATTGTACTAATAGCAAAGGATACCATTTTAGTGATTGCCCCTTATACGTGTACATACGTATCCTCGATTTACGATATGATTGCTATACTGACTCACACATTTTCAATTGTGTTATAAGGTATTTTCCCCATCTTCTTGGCATGCCTACGTGGCGTAGTGGTCAGCATGCTCGACGCGTATTCGAGAACTCCGTGGTTCGAGTCCGGCGAGGGCATTGACATTTTTCATCTGTCCTGCTTTCAAAAAATACCTAATGTCATCTACAAGTGGCGTCCGAACAAAAAAAGGTGGTGGATGATGATTCTCTACCACAGGGATTTGGCAATTGGGTCATCTAATCTCCAGTCGCCCTTTAAAAGAAGGAGTGTATAAGGTATTTCTCCCGCCTTCTTGCTTTGACTTCGCGGTGTAGTGGTCAGCAACTCGATGCGTATTCGAGAGGTCCGTGGTTCGAGTCCCGGCTAGGTATTGCTCATTTTTCACATCTCCTGCTTCCAAATAACCTAAAGACTCTGCAGTGTCATACATTTTAGTAAAGGAAACATATTTTTTGAGCCTTCGAAAAAAAAATCTTCATACCATTTTTCATCGCACTTTACATCAAATGATAGCCTCAGTCTCGAAAATAAATTTCTTCACAATATGTGTTATCCTGCTCTGGTCGATAGTCTAAAACCACGAAACAATGATATTTTGTTCCATCTTTGGCTACTGGCAGTGGAACAAGCTGGTTACATAGGGTTTCATGGCTTTTCTATTTGCAAGGTAGATAATAACCACTTTTCCTCGGAAAGATATCGATGAAGGCCTTTTTCGTAGGCTGATATTACGCGCATGCTTTGCCGCAGTTGATAAATTAGGTCCAATTCCTGTCCTATTCACTGATTTGCCGATCAGAGTTTGCTAAGACTGCTTAAATCTTTATATACACATTGCGATTCAAATTCGTTCTAAAGTAAGGCAAGTATTCTATTTAATTATATATAATATTAATTCATTATGTTGGGAGGAGAAGCGTTTAGTAATAAAAAGACTGAGGAAGAAATTGCTGCGATTGACAGTAACAGATATTTAAAAAAAATTTAAATAATCTTTATTCTGAAAGTCATGGCAAAACATTTGATAACACATCTGGTTTGAGCTGAAAGCATTTATTGACTTGGTTATTAAATTAACTTTTTGTAGTGTAGTGACTTGGTTATTAAATTAACTTTTTGTAGTGTAGTGGTACCTCAGCGTAAGAGTTTAATTCGTTTCGTGACCGAGTTTAAAAGGTGATCTACTCGTAACCTAAACAGGTTTTCTCATTTAAGTACATTTAAATGCCATTAATCCATTCTAGCCCTGCAAAAAATCACCTCAAATTTTTTGTTACGTGTTTTAAAATGCGAAAAAATGCTCTGTAGTTTATAGAAAAATAATAAAAAATTATAAAGCTTAGTACAAATATTTAAAAGAGAACGTAAAATAAAACTGGTTTTATAAAGTTTAATTACTGTACTTTATTTATGTTACACGGTGTCTTCATTTCTCTTTATTGGTTTTTGCCACCTTTTTCTCCACAATTTCCTCACTTCCATTTGAAGTACGTTTTTGTACAAATCTGCCCAAAGCAGTTTATTTTATCCTTCTCTTAAGAAAGGTTTTGAAATGTTTTGAACAAGTGAAATTGAACAGCGCTATTGCGTCACGTGTTGCAAATTGTTATTGTTTTGGGTGTTTTTGAATCAATGGACTCTGCAACTGCCTTCCGCATTTACAGAATGCCCTTAATTTCAGCTGTTAAGACAGGCTTCTCTACCCTTACAACTTTCTCTTTATTTCCTGCAAAATCGTTTTATATTCCTGTATCCATGTAGTTCATTTAATTCCTTGGTCGTAAGTTTCTCCGAATGATCCCAATGAGTTCGTTACGTCTTTTTCATAAGTTTTCAGACCAAGCAAGATTCTTTGAAGTGGATTTTTGTTACCAGTGGCGGGTTCTCAGCCGACTTCGGCTGCAAAAGCCACAAGTGGCGGCCACTTTATCATGAAGGCATCTAATAGGTGGGCCACCTTTGCCTCCTATGAAGGGAGGGACAGTTACAACCATAATTCCACGATTCGAGCCCTTTGGTATCGCAGTCGGTTCCCCTAAGCACTATACCGTCTGAGCGGCAGTGGAAATGTAAAGAAGGGAATAAACTGAACCAAAAGGAAGAACATCTCCTGAATTTGAGCTACTTTACGGTAATAGACTCATGATACGGAGTAAGTTGTAACATGTTTCTATGACAATGGAGATTATCTAATCAGTAGAAAACATTAATTTCCTGAAAATATTCTTTTCTATGAAGTACAATACAATTCAAACGTTCGTAAAAGAAGAATAGCATTATATATTATAATATGCACATTATCATTCCTCTTGCTTGATGAATGATTGAAATATTTGCAATCCCTTACCAGTTTAAAAGGAAAAAGATTTATATGTATAAGGAGAAGGTAGCAGCACTTAAATTTAAGCATACGGACTTAAATGAGATCAATTTATTTATGGATTACTTCATTTTATTGAAGTCCACTATGGGTATTCACTGTTATTAGTAAAGAAGGAATTTATTCCGCGTGAGTCTATGACAATAAAATCTTTTCAGTATCTGTTAAAGTATACGAGGTATGAAAATTCAGTATATTTGAGGCAATCTATGAGCTTTCTGAAAAGTTGTATGTCATCTGAGCTTTATGTATATATGAAACATACAACACATTTTTATCATATTATTTTAGAGAATATCTTCTCTATTATAATAAAGGCAAAAACAAATCTCTGTTATATAAGAGACAAAAACAAATGTAAAAATGAATAAGATTTTAGAAGATTACTATTTTAATTAAAGTTAATGAACTATGAATCAAGAGTTCTTTTCAAAATAAGAAGATTTGAAAATTGAGTAAATCCATGCAGAAAATAATGTATGTTTTCGCTTATTAGGTTTCAAGGAATTATAGAACTTTTAGATTCGGAGTTACAAATTTAATGAGCTGTTTGTTTTTCTCCGAAGGAACTTTTTGTCCTTTTTAATTAATGGTCGAATGGCACAATAATGAACTTGTCTTCAGATTCTAGAAATGTATTGTAAGTACTAATAATGACGAAAAATAATCTTAGAGAGAATTTTTAAATCTATAAAGAGGATGGTATATGTGGTTGTGGTTCCGCTTATGTACTTCTTTTCATATTTCTCTAAAATGAAGAAAATCACTATTCTATTACACGTAAAATTTGCAGATTGCTTTCATATATAAATTAAATAAAAGGTGTAGCTTCCATCTGCAGTCCCCAATTGCTTATCATGTTTTTAATTTGGAGCTCGTAACAAAATAATTCTTTATCCCTCTCTCCCCCAAAGGCTCTTATATTATTTATTATTTATTATTATTAGTATTTAGTTCTGTCAATTTTAAGCCGACGAAAATGTCATGTACCTAAACTTGAAATCTCTACTTTTCAAATAAGAAAAATCCAGTTTCTTCCTCTCGGGGAGAGTTTTAACCTGATTCCCGCAGTAAAAGAACAAGATAATTTACTGTTTCTTTCTAAATTTTAAGTAAGAAAATGAAATAAATTAAAATACATATTGTTTTACATAAACCACAAGGGAATCTAAATAAATGAAAGAGATGTATAACATGTTTCATAATAATCACTAACGAAATTAAAAATAATGAAAAGAAAAACTAAAATTGGCCTGTATTTCTCTTTTCATTAAACAGTTCCTGTAATAATAATGGGGGAGAGAGGGATAAAGAATTATTTTGTTACGAGCTCCAAATTAAAAACATGATAAGCAATTGGGGACTGCAGATGGAAGCTACACCTTTTATTATTTTATTATTTGTTACCGAAGTTGAAAATCTCATTTAAGATGCTCAAAATGTTCTGTAAAAGCAAAACTAAAACATCTAAAAAACAATAAAAGTAAAATATTAATAAGAATAAAATCACTAATAATAACCTTTTTAACAAAAACATTTAACAATTTGATGATTTTGAGAACAATAAAAATTTATGCACTTTTCCGTTAATGGTGTGCAAGCTGCCAAATGTAGGTCAAGGCGCCAAATGTGGTTGCCTGTTGATATTGCGCCATGAAATAGCTTTCTTTCTTTTCACCGTAAACAGCTGGGTTAGGTGCTTATGAGCCTGCTGGATCTCGCCGATAAAATAAAAAGAAAATGGATACGAGCCAGTTTTCCTTAGAAAGTCCTCCACGAAGGCTATAAACGAAGGCACACAGCTCTCGTGCACTTTTTTTATAAACAAAAATAAAACAAACAAACAAAAAATATCTAATGGCGAGTTATATGTGCAAAATAACAGATTTAAAGATTACGCACAAAAGCTAATTACAAATATAGAGAATGAATGCTGAAGTTATTAAGTTAAGAAACAAACTACTTTAGGTGAACTAAGTAATGAATTTAACCAATTATATACAATGACTTGATACAGCTGAAGATAATACATCAGTTTACTAGTCCGTCTCTCGGTCTTAGCTAATTAGTTTTGTTTCTTTGTGATAGTGAGGATATGGGAAGTACAATCTTTAATGCAGGATATTGTACTCCCGTTTTTATATGTGTTACCTGCCCATGAGTGACAACTGTCAGCTATCGGCCTCCAGAGATGGCAGTTGGAGGTAAATAGGCAATGAAATACATTGTGGTTGGGGTCGCCAGTCTCGCAGCATAAAGTCACTTTCCATGAAACTAAATCGATTTAGCTAGCTCATAAATGGTCCATGCCCAGTTGAAGGGGCTTCTATGAGTTCTGGGATGCCACGTTTTATAACTGCATCAATCTTTAGTTAGAAATGGAGCCTGTAACTTTATTGCCATTTATTGTAAAGAAGTTGATATGTGGAAGATTTCAGATGAGAAGCTGACACTTTCATACTGAGGATGGATGTTAATATTAATGCATGTTATCGCTAATTTGGTAATCTAGTAAGCTCTGTCATTGCGGAAGATTCTAGTATGGGTCGGTACCTATTGCAACATTGATCTCAGTTCGTTGGAAAGAGAGCAGAAAATTTTGAATGCATCTCAAGATGGGATTTCTGCGTCAATTTCCTTGAATTGCCTCCAGGCTTGATGCAGAGTCCGCCTATATGATGAAGGAGAGAATTAACTAATCAAGGAGTGAATCATGTTTTTACTAATCATGTACATTTTCCGATGCAAAGAAGGAAATTAGGATAAAGTACTGTACCTCCATGCCAGTACAAATGCTGATGTTTCTCAAGTGCAATCAGGTTAATATGTACGATAAATCATATTCCTATTGCATTTTCAATGAATAATTTTAAGTAACCTTTATTTGTAGATTACATAACAGGTATTTTTACCAAAACTGTTACCTCTGGGAGTTCGCAAATGTCGTATCTTAGCTGATGAATGAAAAATTTTGATTTATTTCACATAATGTATGTAATGTTTTTCCGTGTTTAGCGCGCGAATGTGAACGTGTGTGTGTAAGGCAAACCATCTTGCGTACGCGTTACACCAGCGGAGAACCACATAAACTCTCATATAGCTAACTCGTTTGCCAGAATTCGAACTACTTGTGTTCAGAGGTCTCAAGACCACTAGACCGCAGTTATGCCCAGTGTTGATAGACGAGCTTCAGTTTCCAAATAAGAAACTACTTTAATACCTGGTATGACTTAAAGGCTGGACATGTTTCATACATTTATTTATGCATATAAATAGTTAGATTTTGTATTTTCAGAATTATTAAATCTAGCTTACTTGAAATGCTTTCATAAAATTTTCTAACTTATTTTAAGAAACTTAGAAGAAGGTACATATATCTATCATGAATATTTAAAGGAATAAAGCTTACATCCCTCTTTTTGAACACCCTGTATACATTTCAAACCTTCTCAAACACAGACCTACATGCATTTATTATTTCAATATGCATTTTTCAAAGAGTTTGAAAATGTTACTCTATCAAGAACATCAACTTAATTGAATCTGTAATTAAATAGCTTATATGCTCTAAATAACATTATAAAAAGGCGGTTGTACGGCAAGGCAAATAAACATTAAAAGAACCTCCCCGTTGATAGCTAAACTTGCAGAGTAATCAAAAACGTATCAAACTCTTTTTTAAAATATCCAATTAAAACCGTCAGCAATTTCAAAGTAAGAAAAATGCACTTAGCTGAAACACGCGAATTAGATAACTTCAAAGGCACAACCTAAATTAAATGGTTATTTCTGTTTTTAGAATATTGCTGAGTTGCAAGAGTTGAAAGCTTCAATGTTTCAGCCAAATATTTTGCAAAGGTTTCATTTATCAGACAACTGTATTTCTAAACCAGCAAAATTTTAATTAGGTGAGTAATCGAAGAACCTGGAGATTGCTAAAAAAAGGCTGGTGGTTAGTGCAGATGCGATGAATTACAGTTTCCTGAAATTTTTAGTTTATTCTTCAAGGAAAGATATCATCAACAAATTTTTCCTTTTCATAAACGTATCGATATCTAAATAGAAATTAAGTTATAATTTTAGTGCCTTTCTTTTCTGAAAAAACAAAATATACTTAATATTATAAATTGTAGTAAGATCTTAGAAAATGTATTAAGCACGAAAGACTTGTTCATTACTGAATATTTAAAATACTTGTTAATAATTTCTGTCAAGATTATTAACGTAATTTAGTATTGTCAAAGTGCCCATTAAATTTTATCAATAATTATAATACCACAAAAATAATTGTTATTACATTTACTCATTTTGTATATAACTGTGATTAAAGGAAGAATTAAAAATAGCCATTCTGACGCTGTAATTGTTGTTTTCTGCAACAGATTAATCATTCAGAATATAAGGATACTTTTAAATTTAAGGACTTAAGTTTAGCATATTCTTTATTTCGAGGTGAAAGATGTTTTAAGAAGCGTTGAAAAAAAAACGAATATGTCGTTACTGAATTAATGAGAAGTACTTAAGAAAGAGGACATATCAAACAAACCCCAACTCAAGTCAAAATAGGCAGCGAAAAAAGACAAATTGGTCAAATTTTCCTTTAGTTGCGACTAATATTGAAAGAATAATATGGCAACTTCAACCAAAACGACTGAAACTGCATTTCAAGCATTTGAAATGAGAAAAGTGCAAACGCTGAAATCGAATTTTAGCTCAAGAAACGTAAAGTAACAATTTAAGGCAGAAGTTTCAGCCTAGGATAGCCGAAAGAGGTCGTAGCCAAAGCAGATCACATATGAAATTTCAGAATGGGCGACAAAATAATGGTTTCCGTTTTAGGGTGACGAGTCACGGGTTGTCAATTAGTAATCCTTATTGTATGAAAACTGACAGACATGTGAATACATTTATAAGGGATGTAGTCAAATTTTCCTAGAAGTGTGGAGCATAGACAATTTGAGAACTACTGATTTAAGTTACTTTTAATTTTGCAAACCAGTCAACCTAACTCATTTTTCTGTCACCCATACCTCCATTTAATTTATGCACGCTCAATTAAAAAAGATTAGACTGTATTTTAATTACATTCTAGTTAAAGGAAGATAGGAAGAGAAAGCAAATAAGATTTGACAGAATGCGATTAAATGATGTTTTAGAAATCTCTTGTTGATATTCTGCATGTGATATGTTGCGAGAATTTGAATCCAGTAAAGGTGAGAAAATAATAGCCTTTGCGAAAGGTTTTAAAATTTAAAAGGTATAAGTTAATTTTCAATCTACTTATTTAGAAGTAAATTAGACCATATTTAATTAGCTTTGTCTTTACATATCTTAAATTAGTTCACTTATTTATGCTGTAAATTATGTTAATTGGAAATAGTGTGTTGCTTGGATGTAACCTGGTGTAACCTTCGATACAAGTACATTTGTTACGAATTTTGTTTTACTTTTATTTTGTCTCTGCTTAAGTTATATTTGTGTTCTTTGAATTTTATAAGTATTGTCTTGTTTTCTGTTTCGTATATCTTCAGTTAGATCTCGTCCCATTGATCTTAATAGACGTAAGTTTCGAGAGTTCAAGTTCAGGAACTTTTGTTTACTTTTGTATTTGTTAATAATAAATTCAGTTGATTTCAGATAATGCTTTAATACACTAAAATATCATTTCTTTTTATATGAAGTGGTTAAAATGGAATTAAATTTGAAGTTAATGATAATGTGCTAAATTTAAGAATTTTAATAATTTAAGTACCTCAGTTTCTGCTTATTTTTGCGAATAACAGATCGTTTGACCTATTACTCAAACAGTTGTAACTCTTACTGTTATTATGCTTCAAGCTATCTATTTTAGACCAAATTCGGCTTCCAAAATGAAAGGAAATAATACTCAACAATTTTTTAGAACATCGAATGTAGTTCATATAGTCAAGTGTCAGGGATTTAATATCTCTACATGTTACAATATACATTCTACAGCATAATATTTGTTTAAAAAATTTACTGAAGCTATTGTGATACTGAACATATCATACATATTTTACACCTTGATAAAATAAAAGGAAATTTCAAATATCTTAGGAAACTGTCTTAAGCAACTTTTGGAAAAGAAAAATTTTAGAAAACGCGTGTAAATTCTCATCTCGTTGCTACAAAAACAGAAATCCTGTTGCGTGGCTTTTGAAGATGATTTCTGAGCATTCTGTATCCAACGAATATTTCCTTGAGACATTTCTTACCTTCAGAAGTGATAAGAAACATTTTGACACATGCCAGGAAATATGTTCCGAAACTACCTTTTCTGCGTCCTTTAAACGCTACTAAATCTTAGATTTATTTTTCGAAATGTCGAAGGATTCGGAAATGTTAGGTTGGGACCGTCCGACAAGATTTACTTTTCAGGCATTTTGAACTATACGGGATTCAGATAGGTGACAGATTTTTGGAAGGAGCTAGATCCCATAAAAAGGTCCCGGAAAATAAATTTAATGAAGAGTCAGTGAGACAGAAGATTGGTCTGGCCCATGAAATCTCATCACAGCCGAAATGTTTTGGTTCTGCCTTTCTAACAACAAGCCTGCGTCAAATTTAATCTCTTTGGAAGTTCATTCGCCGGAAATTAAGAAGAATTTCGATGTGTGCAGTTTCCTTCCAGAACAATTTCGCAGTTTTTCCTCAGTGGAATGAAATTTCTAAAGAGGGGTAGAAGTCTTTGTCTAATTACTGTTGTTTTGGATAACTTATTGAGCTCTGTTCTTTCTTATCTTCACTTACTCATTTCATCCTCTTACTCTAAAAGGATGCAAACTGCAGATCAAAAGAAAAGATCTCGGGTTTATTTTTTCAAATGCGGCAATATTCGGAATAGAAGAGGTGAGAGTTGGCTGACTAAAAAGCTTAACCTTTTCCTTAGTACTAATCAGCGATTTCCTTTCTTTGCTATCTGCATTTGTGAATATGAGAGAATTTAACGCGTAAAAACGAGGAGCGGATTTAGTGTCTGTTCAGAGGTACAAATTCCTCGAATACGTTTGTTGTGAAATCAAGTTATTTTAATAAAAAAGAGAATATCGGGAAAAATTAAGCCAGGTAAAAATGATAGTAAATCTCTTAGCGTTATTGTGAATAATGTGCAAAACTATTCGTTATGCTTCCAGTTTGCGAGTTGCAGTAATTATTATTTGTTATATTTTAAGTAGTTAAACCTAAGTTTAGATTATAAAATTTAAGCTACTTTTAAAATCCGCATGTGCTGTAGAAAATTTTAATTTAGTTAATCTGTTGCAAGGGACAATAAGCAGTTGTGATATTTGGTTTGAAAGGAAACTGTAACGAAATAGTAGTTGTAATGAATAAAATGTGTCAGCTGTAGTTATATTTGGATTGTTAGAACAAAAAGGGTTATTATTCAGCTTTCTATTAGTCTGTTTGAAGCCCTTTTGGCGAATACTAAAGAAAAGTTCTAATAGTAAATTAGCATTTTTAAATGTAGAGTTTATTATAGTTTATAACAAAAATCTCCTTGACATAATATTACTTTATTTTCGGTTGTACAAGTAACAGAAATAATTTCTACAGGAAAGTTTCTTCTTTTGGCTTTCTGCTCATGAAAAACATTACAAAGTTTCTTCATTGTTATTAAGAATTAAAATTAAAATAATAGATTACATTACTAGGGCAAGTAAGTAGCTGCAATGCTTTTCTAATATTTATTTGAAAGCACGGGATTAATTAATGCTCAGAGGCAAAGTGGTAATTATGTATAAGAGACATATTTACATTGATTTATTAAGCACAAAATTACACGAAATTTTCATTTCAGCAATAAAAACACTCTTAACCGAATTTAGCTGAAACTTGGCTTAACTAAAACGAAGGAAAAATATTAAATACATGAGGCTAAAAATAATGATCTGGAACATTTTAAACCGGGATATTTATATATTCTATTATGTAAACCAGTATATTTACTTTAGAGCATACAAAAACAATGGACTGCAAAATCCCGTACCAGGAGATGACCCACTTCTAGTCTGCGTCGCTTATTGATGAATTTTGTCAGCTAAAATTTGCTTCTGTGCAAAAATGTGTGTATAGAGTCATTGGGTTATTTTGCAGCAGGAGACAGGAAAAATGTGTCTTTGCTGGGACTGGAACTTGGAGCTCTCGAATACGTGCCAATTGTGCTACCGTTACACGACGAAGGCATGCAGAAAGGAGGGAGAAAATATAAGTGTTTCCTGGAAAGTGTACTAAAAGTGTTTATTAAAGTGAATGAACTATTCAAAACTAAAACATTAAGTATTTCGTTAAATTTTAGAAGAATTTGCTAGCTAATATCAAGTTACGTTTTAATTATTCAGCTGGGAAATTTATCAGTCGGCTGCTGTCGCTACTGTTGACAGTTTTCCTGAAAAGGATTCTGAAACTAGAAACTTTCGGTATCTTATGGGAAAATATGTTTTACGAGACGCCGAAATTTAGTACCTTTAAAAGAATTATTGCAACAAAAATGGCTATTACTGTAATTACAAATGCATATTATTTGCTTTATACATTGAAAATAAAAATTTTAGTTTAAATGAGAAAGTATAAAGTTTAATTTACATAAAACGTGTTTGTAACATTATTGTCGAAAATTATGTGCGCAAAAATGAGCCACTTCTCTATTTTTACGAAAATGAACTTGATTAAGAGTTATCCGAAAAAGAGGGTTATGCGATATGGCAGTGAATTAGTTGGGATTAAATTTCTCTACCGCAATTTATAAAATGTTTTCGTTTGCCTTGTTTATTATACTGTTGCATGCATACGGGTTCTTAATAGACTGAATGCACACAGGTCCGAGGATAAGTTGAGAGTATTTATTTTATGAAAAGTAACGCTTAAAAGTTCTGGAATTTTCCACAGAAATACTCGTACAGGTGGTCACAGTATCACAGAGTGCAATGAGTAGAAAGATCACAGAGTACAATGAAGTACAGTATCACAGAGTACAATGAGTAGATAATTACACTTCAAATTATTAATTTAATTTAATTTGTAAGAAAGTTAAACACAACGCAGTATGAAGCGTATCCAAAAGACGAAGCTTTCACGGATATATCAATACCCCAAAGCCGCTCTGAATTGTCAACTGAAAACAACAACCAAGACCAGATGATCTCTCCGGTCTTATAGTTTTCATATGTCCGTCGACATATTTCCTAGTACTTTCTTCTTCTCGAAATTACTGGAAGGCATAAGAAAGCCAGATAAGATTACAACTAATATAGTGAACAGTTACATTTATTCAATGACAATATCTATTTTGGAAAGATGAGAACGGACCAAAATGTCGCTAAATGGTCGTTAAGTTTAGTGATTTTTGGCGATTTCTCACCAAATTTGGTGACAAAATTAGTCACCAAAAACGTTGTCAGTTTGGCGATATCTCGCCAATTTAGCGGGAAGCCATTTATTCAATGTTAAATAGACTTGCCCATATATTCTTACTTTTCCTGCAGAGCATCTTCCCTCTAGCTTTTCATGTTACATTATACATAAAAATACAACAATTTCCCATATACTTGCGCTAAAATCATCTATCTACGTAAGAATTTCATAACAATACCATTAATGAGCTGCTTCAAAATCAAAGTACTTTTTTTTTAATTGAAATTTTTAAAATCCTTGTGCACCACATTGTATTACACAAGGCTTACATAGTTAATTAAAAAAACAAACAAATACAACGACACAACACAAAATAAAATAAACTTACAAATTCACAGAAGAGCCGTAAGAGATAAATTTACAGAAGAAAGAGAAAGCCATTTTATCTTGGACACATATGTGAAGAGGGGGAGGAAATGTAATATTCACAGAGTTTAGCCTAGAAATGAGTTCTTTTCGTCCTTCCGTGAGCATTGAACAATAGAACAACATTCGACATTTTGCACTCCCCCGAAACTACGGGAACACAAGTCTGCTCTAGGTAACCTAAATCTTTTCAGATATGACTTGAATTGCAGAAATTTCAAAATTGCAGAAAATGTGTTTATTATTCAGTCTCTGAGGAATGAAAGGAAAAAATAATTTAGTCAAGTAGGCAGGGGTAGAATTCTTGTATAATTCATTCCACTTGAGTATTGTATCATCCCTACTTTTTTTCTTGAAAAAATTACTTAGGCAGTATCATTGGAGTATTTACTTGAAGATTTGTATCTTGATTTGCCAACCAGTCAGCCCTTTCATTTCCTAGATTACTAGTGTGTGAGAAAAAATGACATCAACACCTTTATTGTTAAGGTCTTTAAGAATGGTATGAGAAGCGACAGTTAATTTATTACATGAGAAGATATTCTCGAGAGAATACAAGGATGAAAGAGAATCAGTGCGAATAAGAAATTTAGCACTTAACGAGCAGTTGTTAGATACAGACTTAATTGACTCACTAATGCACAGTAATTTGGCTTGGGAAACACTGCATTCATTGAGAATTCTAAAGAGTTCGTATTCCAGTTCAGAACCATGATAGAAAACGACATAAGCTAATCCCACTCGATTATTAATTTTATTGCCCTCTGTATAACACACAACAGGGAAATTATCATCAGCGGAATTATCATAAATGACAGTTTGAATTGTGAAATGATCGGCAAGATGAGGAAGATCTTCAAACAACACCTTGGTATCGAACATAAATTTGCTGATGGTATCTTTAAACTTTTTGTCATTTAAAGCATGAAGGTCAATCGGAGGAAACCCCGAAATTGAGAAACAGGCTTCATAGCTAATTGTTCTGTAGCCACGCACAACACTTAGTAAAATTCTTCTTTAAATTCTGCGAAGTATACATCAAAGTATGTTAGTGCATCGCTTTGCCACACTTTGTCTTTCCCCTTCCCAGATGTATTTAGTTGATAGGCAACAAAACATGTAATCCACATGGCCATATTAATTCTTAGTTTTAACATTTTGCTTCAATTTCGAATAGAATAAAATGTAAAATTAAGAAGTCTGTTAACAGCAGAAATTTTAATTAAATGTTTTGAGGTTAAGAATTTGAATTCTGAAATAGTAGTAATTAAAAATTATGATTTTGGGGGACTGCTGTAATGAATAAGTCATCAAATGATTCAACTGAAGTAAAATAAGATTACTGTTGGATAAAGTACACTCAGGTTCTAACATCAGAATATGAGATCATAAAACTTTATAAGAAATTACCGCGCTGTCCAAACAGTAGAGTGGTTAGTGACGCTGACTACCGTAAAGCAGCGCTCGGGTTCGAATCAATGAAAAGGCATGGATGTTTGTAAATGTATAGTGCCCTCATAGTTGGTTCCCTACGCGTTTCTCGGCGTCTGAAAAATGTGAAGGTCTCTACAACTGAATAAATACAAATTGTAATGTTTCATTTATTCATTGCTTTAACTTGTTAACATTGTTTTAAAGAATTACTAGAAAATGAATATTTTTTTTTAAAATGAATTTGGAGAATGCACCTCCTGGTGAACGTAAACAGCTTGAATTTTACTCAGTGTTTTTAGACTGCTCTGATTACAGAAAATCAGACCTATGTGAGCTAGTTAACTACAGAATACTATACTAATGCAAGTTAATTTTGAAAATCAAGTTAGTAAGACCTTATTAAACGAAAATTGACTCGGGACAGGACTTAATACAAAGGCTCTGTAATCTCTAATAAATTTAAATTTATAACCGGTATAAAGCCAGGAAAGTTGAAGTTTACTAATACAACCTTTTAGTTGTACAAATAGTTTTTTAAAGTCTAGCTGTATTTTCATTACTTTGCAACTTTAGCGCAAGTATTAGACAATTTGTTACGATTAATTAAATAATATATATATATATATATATTTTTCTCAATACTTTCATCTCCAGATCCTTTTGGGTGAAAGTATAAACAAGATACCACAAAAAGGGTGATTAAGTTTAATCCTTTTTGAGCTATGTTTTAGTTTGAACCACGATACTGTATACTTCCAGTCGTTGCTCTGTCAGTTGGTTTGAAATTTTATTGCACCTTTTTGAACTCAGTGAATTTTTGATCATAAGATATCTTTCAGATGAAAGCGTTTATATTCGTCCCTGTGTCGATGAGGATTAAAATGATAGCTTCAATTTCAGCTGGCGTTACCTTTGGCTCTTCTTTTTATTTGTAATAATAAATAATGTAGCGTAATAATAGTTTAATAAATGCTGTCATTTAAAGCAGTAATAAAAGCTCGAGTTTTTTTCTTTATTCGGTTTGCCGATTCAAAGTAAACAAGCAACATTCTTTTCAGAAACTGATAAATAAATGCGGTATGCTGGACATAATGCATAATGACTAGAGCTCACAATAGGGTAATATGCATACTGATCACACCTTTGCAAACAATGAACTATTAATCTCTTTGTCCATGACGTACATTTAGCGAAATTTCTGCAGCAAAGGAAATATTCATTTCTTACATACGCAAGTAAATATTACTTGAGTATTAATTGGAACACTACTATAATTTAGCAAACAAATGTTTCTTAGAAAAAAATTACATAATTTTATCTACAAAGTACTTTTCTGTCCATTTCACTCAAATATGGCCTTTTAGGCTCCAGCTATATACGTTCACTGTAAATAAGGTAATAGATTTTGTCAAAGTATTATCAGACCAAGAAGTAAAATTACACTACCTTTATGCCATTAGAAGATATACCAACTTTAACAATAAAATTCTAAGTTTATTCACCGGATGAACTTTAGTAAAATAGTCATTGATTAGAATTTTTAGGAAAAACCTCTAATAATTCATTCTTTGCCTTTTTCATGCATGTAATTATTAGACTGTCTTTTACAGTAATCTGAAGTGTAATTTGATCTTACTATAAGTGATTTATCTTAATATAATGCACAGTTTTATCTAAACTCATTAATCGCTTCCGTAACTTCAAGGAAGTAACAGGGATATACTTTCTAGTGATGATATTTTAAGCTAGAATTGAAAAGAATTTGTTAATTTAAGTAGCTTATGCAAAAGTTGAAGCAAGAAATATTGCTCTCATGACATATTCATAGATTTTTAAAATAAATTTTACTTACCAGTGTAAATATTTTTCTAATTTAAAAATTTTCGTTTATGCTGATAAAAATGCAGATAATTGAATTTAAATGAAAAAGATTTCATTCTTTTTCAGCTAAAAAAAGTCAGCACTTTTTTTCGATAATTTTGAACGGCGATTTTGTTGAAACTTAAACAATTGCACATAAGTGTTTCCTGAAACACATCGTACATATTATTTTAGAGAAAGAAATCAAAATTAAATGTAGTTTGTAAATGTAATATCCAACATTTAATGAAATTAAAAAAAATTGCCAAGAAATATAATTCAATTGCTCAAATGTTTCTCGATTAAGCAAATGATTGCGAATGGCATATGAGCCTATTACAGAAGCCGTCAAATTTAAAAGAATTGATATCACCTTTTTTCATCTCGTAATGATCTACTCTGGTTTCCAAAAATTAAGAAAAAATCACAAACATAGCGATAACTCATTACAAAATAAGCCAATCCCTATAAAATTTGAATACCTTGTCAAGTAAACGTTTGGGAGTAAAACTACAGTATGCAAATCAGTGGCACTGCAATCTAAATACGTCATTTGCGAGGAGCGTAAATTTGCATGTTTGAGAGCAAGCCCGCAAATTTCACTGTGATACTGAGATAAGAAATTTGGGATAGCCAATTCGTAACAATGATCACCAGGCATTATTTGCCCGAAGAAAATAAGAGCCACTGGGAGACTAGTGGCAGTACAAAGTCAGATAGAAGTGGCCAGATGGCAATGCTAGTCTTCTGTGGTTCATAGACTTTGGCAACAATTTCTAACCATAGATTCGGCATACTACGGAACTGATAGACCGTATAATTGGCAGCATCATACATAGTTGCATGTGCTTTCTTGCTTCTAGGAGAGATCATACTCCATATCGAAGATAATTTTCCTATACCAAACTGACACATCCGATTTTTTCATTTCATACTTATGCTAATTTCTGTAACACCATAATTGTCTGGTAATCTCTTTTCATGTTATTTGATAACTTACTATGTGTTGTACACTATGGGCCAATTTCATCTCATTCTACATGCAAATTTTTGAGTAATCGTCATTTTTGTTATTTTTCCTTAATTAATGCTAACCAGTGTATAAGCATTATTTATTGGCAAAGCACTAACGAGTATCAAAATATGAGTAAAAACATAGACTAAAGAATTGTAAATCCGTTTTAACGTACAACCGGATTAAAACTCATTGAAAAGGATAGCATGTTAACAACTATGAAGAAGCACTCGGGGGAGGATAGTTTTCTTGAAGTGGCTACTTTCCATAAAGAGTAAAAAAAATCAATGTTCCATGTTGATCTCATATATGAAAAAACTATAAAAACTCTCGGACAGCTGACACTTTTCGTAAAGAATTTAATCTGGGGGAAATTACCAAAGCTTACTACTTTTCCTTGCCGCCCCTGGCAAGGAAGTGATAGTTTTAATATTTAACCAATCTAACTACATTCATCTGTTCGTAGTCAAAAGGGAAAGGAAAATTTCAGTCTATACTATTGGAGTTAATATAAGACTAGAAAAGAATGTTTAGCATAGCAATAATAGTAATAAAGTAATAAACAGGCTCATAATTTCCAAAACCTTAGTTTCCATGCCAGTATTTAAATTTTTCCGTCATTAAGCGAATTTTATGAACAACTTCCTGTACATCGTGTAATGTTCAAAAGGTTTAGATTTGTCTCACGAATATAATTCTTACGTTTTCTGCTTCATAAGAGTATTAATGAACACATTCAGCATATGTGTTACGCCTGAAAGATATCTGAAGCATGCACTATAATTGCACGTAGAGCAGTTACAGTGAGTCAAAAAAGTACTGGAGCATGAGAAGCTTTCAAACATTTTGAAAAAAATAATTGAATCTGCAACTTAAATGAAATATTTTTCTTACAAGCTATATCTTAGGACTAAACAAAATCCGGAATCATGAAATGAATTAAAAATAACGTTGAATGAACATTATATTATACACTTTTTGTGTACAAATGACAAAACAATGGTAAAAAAGTATTGGGCATACTTGAAAACTCTAGAACGTACTCAAAATGACTCTACAAGTATTTAATTATGTATTGGAACTCTTTATTTTTTGATGACTTCACGGAATCTTTTAGACAAGGCTTTTACAAGATTTGCACAGAGACTTGCTTACGTTTTTCCTTTTTTTATATTGACTTTTCCATCTAAGATAATTTCTGTTAGAAAATTTAAATCTATTGATTCTGTCTTGCAAATGATCTCAAATATTCTAAACTAGATTGAGTACTGCACAAACATTTAGATTACGTGTGAACAGTATGCAAAATCCACAGTTTGCAAATATAAGAATTATGCTTCAGACCATTTTTCTGATAAAGTCTGTAATGTGATAATGTGTCTAGTTTTGAATGGTATGTTAAAAATTTCATTTTAAAGTTTTTAAGTATGTAAATTTATCAATTTGCCGTCAATAAAATGTAGATTATAAACGCCGCAAGCACTTGTTCAGCTCAAGACTACTTGACCACGTCTCCCCGTATTTTACTGAAAGAGTAAGATTCAGTACTGGATTTCTGCCATACCATTTTCTTTCAATCACTTCAAAAATTACTGAATTTATCTTCATTTACAAATATAACCGAATTAAAAAAATGAGAGTTTTAATATACGTTGTTTACCAAGAAACCGATTTCTTCTAGATAACTCGGATATAAAGTTAAACATTTTTTAAAAAGTACTCCTAGGAATTTCATCGTTAACAGACTTGCTAAATATTCGTGGAACTCCTAAAATCAGTTTTCTGACTTAAGGATTATAAATAATATTTCTAGCAATCTATCTTCCTTTGCGTTCAGTTAAACGTATTGGAAGACCTGATCGTGGTTTATTATCAATCAGATCTGTTTTACGGTATTTCGAAACAATAGATTTGCTTAAATACAACAATTCCCTCGCTGTTCTATCAGAAGTTCCACGATTACATAAAAACATAAGTTTTCTCAAGTCAAAGGAAAACACAGAATTGTTTCGACTTGTGTAAACAAAGTAGCTTCTCAACCTTAAAGTATAGGTTTAACCCACGGTTAAAATCCTTCTCCTAGGCATTTAACAAAAACCTCTTCCAGAATTCTCTCTTTACCTTTTTCGTTAACGCAATGTCCCATTAGTTTAGGACCTAATTTTGTATATAAAGTCAATATGTTTTAAACATTTCATTTACTTACTAATTGTATTTAATTGTATTCACCATAATAGATTTAGCATGGTATTTAGACAATAAAAAGTACTATTTTTGAAATAACAGCTGAGTTTTAATCGCTGAATATTTGAGAGCTTCCTATGGTCCAATACGTTTTTGCGTCAATGCGTATCTTTGGACAGTATATTTTTTGCCTTTACCGTAGAAAATATATGAGAGAGTTTTTCGGAGTACCAGAGTAACTACTTAATTCTTACATCAAGTCCAATGCTGAATCTGTTGGTGAATATTTAATTCTAATGGTCACGGTAATGCCCATCCTCACAGGGTGAAACTGACGAACAAATATCTTCATAAAAGAAGAATCGAATGAATGATGAGGTTTACCTTCTTTGTGTGTTTGAATAGGATAGAACATTTGAGGATTGCCCTTGGGGCACATTACGGGTCTTAAACCACCTCTTGAAGCCTCCGATGATTGCAGAACTTCACTCGGAGTGTGTAGTGGATTTTATCGTTTTCCATTGTGTGGATAAGCTAATAAACGGCATGAGTCGACGACAAACGTTAAGTGTCAAAATTTTTATTTTTACTGCCGTAGCAGAAAATGATAAATTCCTTTAGAGTAAAGTAATGGACTAGGGTTTAGGGTAAATAATGGACAAGAAAATAGAGATGGAGGCATAATACTTCAAATATATATATAATGTAAAATAATTAATTATAAAATCTACTCAATAATCTTAAAAAAGACGTAATAGTGAATTTTGTACAATGTAAATTGTATCATAAAGTAAGATATTCAATGATAAAGCTCTAAATTTATTTAAAAAATTACAGAAAGCAGGATTTAATTTGAATTAATTGTTGTTCAAGTCTGCTATTCATTTTTGTCTCAGTAGAGAAAAATATGATGATTTGCTTTTTATTCACTGTATAGAAATTTTGGTGTCTGTATTATTATGAGTTTATGATCGAAAATCTTTTAAGTACTTCGGAGGATTTAAATCTGGAAGACGCAGAGGCTGTGAAGAGCAGCAATCTTTATGTCTTAAAACAGCATTTCTCGAGCCTTTTAAAAGCAACATTATCTTTCTAACCTATATATTTCTTTTAGTTCACAATTGTCCTTTATATGCTCCAATTCTGGCAAACTGGATGCATAGGGTGTTTTTGTGGTTTACGCCATGTGAAACTTAAATATGAACCAGTTTTCCTTTAAATGTCTTCCACGAAGGCATTCCTTTCTTTCAGCAAATAGCCTTCGTGTGCTTTTCCACAATACAAATGACCCTAACCTCATACGTAACGAATAAATGTAAGCGATTAGAATGAATTATAAACTTTCTTTCCGCTTAAAAAGTATTAGTGTTATAAGGTATTTTCTCCTTCCTTTATGCATGCCTTTGTGGTGTAATGGTAACACACGCGGCGCGTACTGAGAGATCCGGGTTCGAGGCCCAGTGAGGGCATTGCACATTTTCTCCGTCTCCGGCATAAAAAATACTTGATGTCTCTACAGTGGCGACCGAACTAGAAAAGGTGACGGACGATGATGCTTCACCACCAGGATTTGGTGAGTGCGTTCCCTAATCCCCAGTCGCCGTTTAAAAGGGAGAGTATATAAGATATTTTCTTCCTCCTTTCTGCATGCCTTCGTGGTGTAACGGTAGCGCACTGGACGTGTGTTAGAGAGGTCCAGCTTCAAGTTCCGGCGAGAATATTGCTCATTTTCCCCGTACTTCTGTTTCAAAAATACCTAATGTACCTAACGAACTGAGAAATGATTGCAATTTACGTTCCTGTTGTCAACTTATATCACTTTATTTTGAATTTAACTAATTGTTAACATTTTGATATTTACTATACCTCGTCTTTACTATACCTCGTATCGTCACGTACTCTTTAAACTCCAGAGAATTATACAGAGCCGATTGTCGAGCAGTTTAGTATAAAAAAAGTAAAAAATCATAAACGTATGAGGTGTAACTGTTCAAAGTTTGGCTGTGCACACAGTTATTGCTCTTGCTTGTTATTTCGAAAAAGCCGCTCCAGACGTTAGCCTAGGTGACAAGTCAATTTTGATTTAGAGTTTTAGTTTGTACGACTTAGATGTTGCACCCTTGATAGAAAATATTTAGATTCCATTTGAGAGAATTTTGTGTTCCAGTTTTTTTTATGTGCAGTCCAGGAGATTGATACTGTGTTTTCTATTAATTTAATATAAGCATTAGAGGTGGTAAGGCAGAATAAAATGAAGTTCAGATTTGCTTGCTTGTTTATTTGTGTTTCTCCAGATAATTTAAGTTGGAGGTGAACAGTCACATCATAGCTTTAAGGTAACACTGATGAATGGTAGTTGGTTTTAAGCAGTTAATTAACTAGAAGTAGCCCATTTGTTGTTGTAAACCTGAAGACTCATAAGCTTTTTAATTTATGAAGCCGTATATTACACCAGTCTATTTCTTGATTGTTATTAGAATTTAAATTTTTTATTTGTGCCATTTATTTGATACAGATTGGATTATTTGGCTATGGCAGTGCACACTGGATCCATCTGCCAAAGGGTGGGGATGTCTTTGGGAAGGACTTTCTAAACTACAGAAAAACGTTTGCTTGCATAAGCCACCTAAATATGTTAAGCCGTGTGAGGAGGTGGTTTGAAAATTTCATACATTTTGTCTCTGAGAAATTATATGAAATTTATGGAAAAATGAGCCTAGATCAGAAGAACTGCAAACAAATGTAGTTCCAAAAGATAGATGGTAGGTTTCCAAAAGCTTTCTTTGTTAGCCGGCTATGCTCTGCCTTAAATAAATGTACGTTTCAATTAATGAGATAGTAATTAGAAAACATGGCCATATCAAAATTTAGATATATGCATCTGTAAAAAAATATTATTTTTTTCTGCTACTGTGCAAATTAAAAATTGTATGAATTTAAATCTATTTTGCTTTTTTTATGCTTTTAGATGTCAAAATTATACTTGAAGCTGGAATTTTCATTATTGTAGTTTATCTATATTTATTATTTTCGCTGATTTTGTGCTTTGTACCATCACGTAAAACTCATTCATCTATATTTATTATTTTCGCTGATTATGTGCTTTGTACCATCATGTAAAACTCATTCATCTATATTTATTATTTTCGCTGATTTTGTGCTTTGTACCATCATGTAAAACTCATTCATCTATATTTATTATTTTCGCTGATTTTGTGCTTTGTACCATCATGTAAAACTCATTCATCTATATTTATTATTTTCGCTGATTATGTGCTTTGTACCATCATGTAAAACTGTAAGTTACATTACGCGAAAAATTAAGAAAAATTACATACCACAAAAGAAATTTATAAAATAATAATATATATATATAATATATATTATTATTATAAAATTTTTATAAAATTTCCTTATGGTTTCATCGTATATTAAACAAACATGAATTTTGCTTTATACAAATTTTGTATATTTAAATAATCTGAAAAAAATGTAAGTATTATAAAAATACTTAAAAGAGATAATTTATTCAGTCACATTCTATGGAATGCTTTAGAGCTGTTATTGTCTTATTTTCCGAATAAATATCAGATAGTCAGCAAATTTACATTAAAAATTCTGTATCATTTAGTAAACTTTTATGTACTTTCAGGGGACAGGACTTAAGTTACACAAGATTTAATTAAACTTTAGTGTTCGTAACATTTAATTGCATATTACACAGGCCAGCGATATTCATCTCGTCGCAGGGTGATTAATGACATGCTACTAATAATTCAACAAATTCAGATTTTGAGTAATAACTAATAGACTATTGCTTCTCGCAATTACAGATTCACTAAACCTTCCGTAACGCTGTCAGTTTCTTATACACTGTGCGAAACCTATTTTTTCGTACCGGATAATAATGTAATAAAACACTAAAACAAAAAGTAAGATGTATGACTGATATTGGTATTAGAACAAACAGCAGAAAAGTGAGAACTTTAGATAGCATGCATATTCATCAGAAGTTTTCGTTTTTGGTGTTGTCCTGATATTAGCATACCATTAAGCAAAGGATTTGTCCCGTCTTTAACATCATTTTTGCGACGGAGTTCTGTTTCTCGGCTAATAAAAATGAGAAAAGTAATGATAAAAATTTCTGATAGTTTAGAATTCTAACATCTACCTTAGCAGCAAGAATGCTGCGCATGCTACTTTCTGATTCAGCCAATACTTGGATATCAATTCTTTGAATAAAAGACGGGAAAAAAATGGTCTTTATCGATCTCGGAAAAAAAGGAAAACAGCTTAAAGGGAGAAAATAAGATATTGATGGCTATGGGGTTACGCATTGTTTGAAGATTTGTGATTGTCTGAAAAACGTGATTCTCAGATACCTGATATTTTCCAGAATTTTTTCAAGTTTTTATCGGTTATTTTTCCTGCTTCACAAGGTGGAAAGTAGCAGAAATGTTTCTTTTTATGTAGATTCTATTGATTTGTTTCATTTAATGATCAAAGTTGAGTTGTAATTGCAGTTGAGAAACAGAGATATGTTTGTCATGCGTTCTAGTGATTTTCCACTTTCTACAAACTTCTGGTGATATTTCAATAAAGCTTTTGTACTGAGCTAATGAATGTTGTAATTGCTTTAATATGCGAAGAAATTATTACAAGGTTGTAAATGTACTTTTCAATATGAGACTGTCTTCTGCATTTTCAATAAAATTTTGTGATAAATATTCCTCGAATGTAAAGAGTTTCAATTTTCTGAGCTGTTGTATTTCTTACTCACAGTGGCAGATTGGATAAGGCCGCTGCACACTGGAATCTAGATCGGTTCCGAATACGGGTGACAGATTTGTGGGCTTCTTAAGGGCTTTCCTCATGTATGAAATAAATACGAACTAGTTTTCCTTAAACAGTGCTGCATGAAGGTATTTGTTTTCCTAGACTGACAACGCTCATGTGCTATGCAATAACAAACAAGACTAATACTATGTTTTTACACTGTAATTGCAATCACTGTATTTTTAATAACATTTTAAAGATTTTTGCCCCAACTATTTATATTATGTTTTGTTACACTGGAAAATTTTGCTCTTAATAATTTAATTTTATTACGTAATAGGTATAGTTTGATACGAATTTAAAGTTTTCTTGACTCACTGAAGTATGAACTGTTTATTAGTGTTAGTAAGTGCCTTGAACCACAAAGAAGTACATTAGGGTATTGCAAATTAGGTAAAATTCATAACTTTAACGTTATTCTCAGCTCAGTCACGCAATGAACTAGCATACAAGCAGTAAATGCACGAAATTCTCTCCGTTATAAAACAACACTCGTGAATAGTTTCCTACAAAAAGGCATACGCTCCAGTGTTCCCTATTAACCGCCATTAATTTTAATATTTTATTCGTATTTCTTATAACAGTGTTCATGTTTTTAAATTAAATATTATTTATAAAAATAATTTTAAAATTTGCGATTCTGTCTCATTCTTTGTTTACTGAAGTTATTAACCTAACTATGTAGATCTCCTAGCCATGAACTTTTAATTTTCGCTAAAAATATGTATGAACCTACTCATCTAGAATTGCAGAATAATATAAAAGTTAATTGCTAATATTCTGTAGAAATTCCTAGCAAAAATGTTTGAATATAGGATTTTTGATCTTCAGGAGCGTTAACATTAACACTGGAAGCTTAATTTTCCGCTCTTTAGTTTTAACAAGAGAAAACGTCTTTCCTCATTTTTGCCAATAAACAACTTTTAAATCTTGCATAATTGTTGCATGTTTCTTGGCAAATGCATATTATTTATTAGCATCATGTTTACGCCGTGAAGTTAAAGATTCGCTGAATTAACGTATTTGAAATATGACTGGGACTCGCCTTTACATTGTTATTGAAAGTGTTAAAGTGTTTCAATCTTTTTTTCTGGAGTTAAATTACTTCTTCTTTACTTAGTAGCGTTTATTGTTTCTCATACTACTAATAATCTCCTTAACCGTTTTCCTGAGATAAAATGAGAGTGTGTGAAGGAGTTTCTTTGTGTTTTATTCCCCACCGTTACACATTCAGACCGTTTTCTCATACACGATTCTCATACCGCAAATTCTTTTTTTTTTGCTATACTGGAACTTTTGAGCAAAGCGAGGAGAGTATTGACAATTTCTGTCTTTTCGAATAATAAATTCGAGGTCATTACTTTGTAGAGACAAGTGTAAGGCCCTTTTTGTAATTTTAGGACACTTCTTTTTAAATTTATCTTCTACAGAAATATAATTGGATTATTTCTTAATAAAGTTTCCTTCTTTTACACATTATTTGCATTTGATTTTTAGAATAAATTTGCTAAAAAAACTCTAAATAGATAGGTCTGATGACAATGACAGTACATAAGGGAATACAGTGTTTCCTTTTTGGTATTTCAACGAATTACGAAACCTGATTGCTGGTGCTTCCAGCATCTGCTGGCAACCGTGTCATAACCAAAGTTTGAGCATAAAAAGCTGAATCGCTTGAAAATTATGAATATTTTAGTCATAATTTTATAATTTGTTTCCTTCTAATAATTTTGAATTTCCTCTAATTTAAGTAAGAAAGCTCGAAATACAAGAATGAAGGATACGTTCAAAATCTCTTACCATTTCTTTCGGGAGAACCAATGACTTAAAATTGGATGTCCCATCTAAAATTTTAATTTTATTTTTGTAGTCTTCGTCCAACAAGAATTATCCCATTTTCATTAAGAATTGGATTAAGGTAATGAACAGATAAAATCTTTCGAACTATTTATCTTCTCTCAAAGGCTGAATTTCTAAAGAGTAACTTTCATTTTGAATTTGAAAATTACTTCTGCAGTCCTGAAATTCACCGTTTAGCCTTATTTCGTATTGCCGAGTTTGATACAAACCAAAGTATTCAGGCAATAACTGTAAAAAATTATATAATTGTATTATTATATAAATGTTATATAATTGCACTTCTATAAATCAAGACTATTTCTTAATATTTGTGTTCTTTCGACAGTACAATAAAATGATACATCAGATTTTCATGTTCTTTTAGCCCACTAGTGGCCGAGCGGTAAAAGTCACTGTTGAACACTGGTAGTACAGTCTGAGGTTTGAATCCCGGCGAACGGGCAGACTGCATGGGCGTTTCTATGGTTTTCCCCATGTCTAACGTGTATACGAGCCAGTTTCTCTTAGAAAGTCCTCCACGAAGGTATCCTTCCTCTTAGGAAGATAGCCCTAGTATGCTTTGTCCGAACCTAATAAACCAAACCATTCGGTATGCTGTGTTCACTAGCAGGTAATTTAATTTCAGTTTTAGAAGTGTACCCATAAAAGTTTTGTAACTAGTTAGGCTCTTTTCAGCATTTCTTATTTTTTATCAGCTTTGTTGCGAGGCGCCATCAGTAGTGGAAAGGGGGAAATACAGTTTCCTTAAAGGCATTTAAATTGTTAAAGGAGTTGTTAAGCATGAAAAGGCGGATGGATGGCCATTAGATTTCAGGTGGGCAGTAACTTTTGCAGTAATTTTATGATAATATATAACAACATTAGATACAGTTTACATGATAACTCGAACTTATCACATACAAAAAATATCACTTTCTGCATTTTTCTCTTCAAATAATATCTTTTCGCACATCATATTCATTGAAATTAAATTTCAGTGCCTTCTATCTACACTGGTGTGCACAACTTAAGCAACAGCAGGGTTTTTTCCCATAACTCCACGAGAAATCAACTGAGAGACATGAAATGCAGAAATGAAGGAGAGTATCATGTACGTAAAGAATGACGAAAGCATCGGAGCTGAAAAAGGAATGCAATGCATACGGTATGGAATCAAACAAAAACAAGCTTTATTAAACGCATAATATCGTGATTCATGATTGTCTATCCAAGAGGAAGAACAAAAAGCAGATGTTCCTTAATATGGGATATGCCCTCCTCTCACTGCAATGGTTGCTTCGCACCGTCTCCCCATACTCAGAACCAGCTGGCGCAACATTTCTTGCGGTAGGAGTGCCCATTCCTGAATCAGCATCTGTTTGAGTTGTTGGATGTTCTCCGGAGGATGTAAGTAGGCTGCAATGCGTCTCTCCAAAGCATACCACACATGTTGGATGGGATTTAAATCTGGGGAGTACGCTGGCCGAACCATTCGAGTGATATCTTCACTTTCCAGTAGCTCCACAACAGCCTGAATCTGATGTGGCCGTGTATTGTTATCCATAAAAATTAAGTCTGGGCCAATGGCCCCTCGGAACAGACGCACATGGGGAAGGAGTACCTCCTCACAATAGCGATCCCCGGTTACAGACCCTCTGTCGAAAACGTGGAGCTCAGTTCGCCCGTTCAACATAATGCCTCCCCAGACAAGAACTCCAGGACCTCCGTTACGGTGTCTTTCCTTGATGTTACTGGGATAAAACCGGGTCTCGAACTCTCTCCAAATCAAAACGCGTTGAGAATCGCTTCTGGCACTTAACCGACTCTCATTCGTAAAGAGCATACGACTCCATTGATCAGTTGTCCAGTTTTTGTGCTCTCTGCACCACTGTAAACGGTGGCCAACTTTCAACGGGAGGCAGCGTTCAGGACGGCTGGTGAATAGGCCCCCTTTGTGAAGGCGTCTGGCCACAGTAAACCACGACAGTTGTAGCCCCATTGCTGTACAGAGTTGCTGAGCAATGGCGCTTGCTGACTGCTGTCGGCCTCGTTTCGCCTGCAGGATGATATATCGGTCATCCTCTGCAGATGTCGTCCTCGGGAGGCCGCCACTAACCTTTCTAACAGCTGTACCTGTGGTTTGGAACGCTTTCCAAGCGCGCGAAACGACACTTTTGTTCATTCCGAACTCTGCAGCAACACTGGTGAAAGTACGTCCCTCCTCCGGCTTTCCAATCATTCTTCCACGTGTGAAGTCGTCCAGGGGATTTCTTCTAGCCATATTTCACGAACTGACTCACTGGCACTTGCAGCGAAAACGTTAAATTGCTTCTCCGTCCTTCCTTTTATTCTACGGTTGAGCTGCGCGCGCCGACATCACGCGTTTTGTGTACGCTTTGTGTAATTTAATGTTCGGTTAGTTGCACTTGGGTCTATAATTTCAACAAAATTATACTGAGATTCATTGAAGACCTCGGCGGCTTCGTCATGGAAAGTTTCATAAACTGACTGTGACATTTCTAAATATTTGCCTATTGAAATAAGTTTAAAATTCACTGAAAGACAATTTCTGTCATTTTGACTTTCGTTAGTTCTTCTGAAAACAGTTTTTTAAACCATAAGAACCTTTTTCAATTTCAGTCTGCGTTTTTGTGGTTAATCTCAGTTATCTGACCTGATCAGAACAAGCCCAAGAATTTTATTTTGCTGCAAGATTGCGTCTATCGTTGGCAGGAACCTTGAGCACCCGACGGTAACAGAACGAGTTGGCCCAGTTCCGCTCCAATTTTGAAGGAGAAAACCGGGCGACGGTGT
>KK117672.1:89116-110050 GCA_000611955.2 Stegodyphus mimosarum
GACCACTAAACCAAGCGAGAGACTTTCGGCTCGCCATACATTTTAAGGGCCATCAGGCCGCCCAGATAATATACGTTTACAAGTATCCATGATTTCTTCGGGATTCGAACAGAAGCTCTTCGCTATGCAACTCAGCTTCACTAATCATCTGGACGGCTCAATATCAATCTTCACTTGCAGAAGACTTCTGCTAAAATGCTGTGTGGTTATTATCTGCTATAGCCGAAATACGAAAGTTTCTGAACTTCGAGAGGAATTTCACGGAATTCGATTTAAAGCAAGTCCTGGTAATCAGTTCTCATCTAATGGCAAACAGCTTGTGTCTGGTGAAATGTAAACGTTAGTATAAATTTTGTAACTCCTAATGAGTGGATGATAAGAGATAGAGTAACCTTAGATTTCTTCCAGATTTCGAATTCAGTTTCTTCGTTAATACCATTTTAAACTGTCTCTTAACACCTCTTTCTGCGCTCTTCCTAAATCAAAGTAGAAAATTTAAACTGATATGCTGAAGAAAACATTTCACTCTTAGGAACGAAATAATTAATGGTCATATTTTATTGCATATTTCAAAAGGCAACTTTACATTTCATGTAATATTACTATTTATCATTCGAAGCATCTAGCAATGTCATATATAGCTGCGTTATTTTTTTGTGATCGTCATTTATATCCAAACTCTCGATTTATAGTACAATTTTAGTATATATAAGCTGTATTCAGTCTCGCAGAAATGCATTTAACTTTAGAATTTGCTTTTTACTACGAATTTCGAGGCTTTTAATTTACTGATGGGAATCAAAACTCTGCCAGTTTCTCTACTTGATTATGAACACACATCTTATGGCTTCATTTGGCTCTTGATTAAAAACACCAATTGCCAGATGAGGCGAAATGTACGAAGGAAAATGACTTGAAACTAAAATGTATATTCTTATTGTCTAACCTAGAAACGGTCTGGCGGCATTGCTGTTTCAGTGTTTTTTTTGCATATGTAACTTGAATATGAGGCACTTATCTTAAAGTAAAGTCCTCCACGAAGGCATCGCTTTCCTAAGGCAGATAACTTTTATATGTGTTGCCTCTGCTCAATTAAACAAAGCTCGAAATCGAATTTTTATTATTTTTAATAATAATGTTTACATTGTAGAGACTTTAACTTATTTTGAAGCAGGGGACATGAAAAATGAGCAACGCCTTCGCCGGGAATTGAACCACGGACCTCTCGGTTACGCGTCGAGCATGCTTACCACTACACCACGAAGGAATGCGAAGAAGGCGGGAGAAATACCTTATATACTCCCCCTTTTAAGGGGCGCCACTGTAGAGACATTAGGATTTTTTTTGGAAGCAGAAGGTGTGAAAAATGAGCATTGCTTTCCGCGGGACTCGAACCACGGACCTCTCGAATATGCGTCAAGTGTGCTGACCACTACACCTCGAAGGCATGTGAAGAAGGCGGGAGAAATACCTTATATACTCCCCCTTTTAAAGAGCGACTGGTGATTAGGGGACCCAATCGCCATATCCCGGTGGTGGAGAATCATCATCCATCACCTTTTATAGTTCGAACGCCACTTGTAGAGTCATTAAGATATTTAGAACTACGACAGATGAAAAATGAGCAACGCCTTCGCCGGGAATCGAACCACCGACCTCTGGGTTACGCGTCGAGCGTGCAGACCACTACACCACGAAGACATGCGAAGGAAGACGGGGGAAATACCCAATAACATTTTATGAGTTTTCTACAAGGTCGCCATTGTATCTTCGTTCTTGTGGCCCAAACTTACTATTGGTTTGCTACCTCCGACAAACTGTAGGATTTCATTTTTTGTAGTAAAAGAACACATTGAAGAGTTCTGTAATAAAATTATAATTATTCTCGTTTCTCATAAGAGTAAATTTTAACGGACCATTTCTGCAATAAAACAGTTATTGAATTTCAAGGTGTTAAATTCATGTGCGACAGAAATGATTCTAAATCTAGATTTTCTGAAATATTAATTTTACTTGCAATATTATCATGCACTTCAGAGTTCGAAATTTAATTCTGAAAGTATAACGCCCATAAGCAGCCGAGTGATAAAGCCGAGAAATATTGATAGTTTCACCTGGGTTCAAAACCAATGAACGAGCTGAGTTCATGAGAGTTTTCATCGTTCTTCACATGTGTAACATGAATAAGAACCAGTTTCTTTTAAAGCATCTTCCGCGAATACATGTCTTCCTTTAAGTGGTTTGCTTATAATCTTAATAGTCCGAAAATAAAAATTTTCATGGTAATAGCAATATGCCACTCGACAGTAGAATCTTTCAGCTTGATGAATTCCTATGGTCGTTCTTATTACATATTTTTCATATATTGATTTTAATGCTATGCTGAGAACCGGTGAGGGCACTGCATATTTCTTTAAGTCTCCTGCTTCAAAAGAACCTGATGACGCTAAAGTGAAATTTTCTGTGAAGATATATTTTACATTCAAAGGAATCGTTATATTTACTAGAGGAAGCAAAAGGTAGTTTATACATTGTTACATTTCTCACGTGTGACGTATCTACGAGGGAGTTTCCTTTAGAAAATTCTCCGCGAACATATTCCCCATCAGGTAGATAGCCCTTGTGTTTATTAAAGCGAACAAAAGTGCTGTTCTAAATATCCTAGTAGACGAGGTACTATTTTTTGTGAATGTTTCCGTAAATTCATCTGTATATTAAGATTTTAATTTATTATTATTTAAAAATTGAAATTTCTTTATCTCAACCCCCATTCAAGGATGGTAAAGTGTACATTGATAGTGGCCACTTAATAATAATGTGCACGTTTTTCAAAGTTAAGAAATAAGCTTAAAATTCATACATGAAATGTTATGCAGTAACATCTAACTTGTCAACACCTTCATCTATTACCTTGCAATCTGAGTAGCCTTGCTAGTGCAAGAGCTGGAAGAAGGTTTCAAGAAGTGGTCATACAAAAAAATTTTTGTGCTTGTTATAACTATATACTTAAGGCAAAATATAAGGCAAAAATAATGATTCAATATACTTTTCTTCTAAAAGCGTTTGCCGTTTTATACTAATACATCCTTTTTCTCTAATTTTACACAGATTATTTTTTCCTCATATTATTCTAAAGTAGGTTAGAATACATGTCAGAACATACATTGAAACGTATGATAACTGTGAGTTACTAGATTTAATGCTTAATTTATATTCTAAGAAGTTTTCTTGTGCATACGTTCAGCTTCATGTCAGTCAAAACAGAATGCGATCACCTTAGCCTTGCTGGTAGGTATACTGTAGTTTATTACAGGATAGTGGATAACAGAAAAGAGCAAAATTATACAGAAAGAGCATAAATAAAGAGCTATGAAACAGAAGCGGAGAGAGATCATAGTGTCTATTGAGTAGTCAAGCAGAACATTATTTTTAGAAGAATTTTGTGAATGGGAAAAAAAAGCGAAGTTAGCAAAATAAAGGCTTGTGTACCTTGTAGCAAAACTGGCAAAAGAATGTTAATTTTCTGAGAAGCAAATTTCTAATTCTTCTTTCAAGCTAATTTCTGAGAAAAAATTAGCTTGAGACGTTTTTAAAAGGTTATTACGATAAAAAATGCTTTTAGACCAACATTTAGGTTCAATCAAATAGAGAGTGGTTCAGCATATCAAAAAGTGTAAACATTTGTTTAGAGGTTGGCATTAACTTAAAAAATAACAAACATATATATTCTTTATGTAATCTACAAAAAATTTTCAGCTGTGATGATAGTGTTTTGTTTATAAATTTCAAACTAATGAAAGAGCTGAATCAGAAAGTGAATACCATTGCAGGAATTCAGGGAAATTTTTATTTAACTTTCTTTTATCAGCAAGCGGAACTATCAAATGTGTGCCAGCTGCATTAACTGCTGAAAAAGATAGGCTTAAATTGTGTCGATTTATTTTAAAAAATTGAGTTTACTTAACATATTTTTACACCATGTTTTTTACATGAAGAGTCAAGTGAGCCTGTTCAGCTGGAGACCGATGAAAATGAACCGGAGGTGGTTCAAGAAAGTTTAGTTGAACCTGCTGCGAAAGCAGCACACCCAGCTTAGCATTGGATTCAGTGCATGCTCAACAAATTTCTAGACAACGTAACACAATAAAGAAGTAAAGAAAGCAAGAAAAGCTTGCAGAAATTTATATAGTTGTAATTAACAGTTAATTTTTAGTTAAAGGTGTAGAGACGTTAGGTATTTTTTGAAAGCAGGAGAGATAAAAAATGAGCAATACCCTCGCCGGGACTTGAACCAGGGACCTCTCTAGTATTCGTCGAGCGTTCTAACCACTAAACCACGAAAGCATGCGAAGAAGGCGGTAGAAATACCTTATATACTTCCCTTTTAAAGGGCGACTGGGGATTAGGGGACCCAATTGCCAAATCTTGGTGATGGAGAACCATCATCCACCACCCTTTTTCGTTCGGGCCTCATTGTAGAGACATCAGGTTTTTCTTTGAAGCAGGCGATCTGAAAAATGAGCAATGCCCTCCCCGGGACTCGAACCACGGACCTCTTGAATACGCGTCGAGCGTACTGACACTACACCACGAAGACATGCGAAGAAGGCGGGAGAAATACGTTATAAAGCAACTTTCCTTTCAGTCTCGTTTTCAGCCACGCTTTCTTGCCAAAATGTTAATTTGCTAGCGCACGTGTTCAGTAGAAAGAAGTGCTGTTTAAGGGATGGTTTTTGTAGGTGATTTTAGAGCGTGTTATGATTGCTTGAAGACCAGGTTGCTATTTTGAATTGATAGCTATTAGATTCATTGGCGTTGAGCGCTTCTAGCCATTAGGCTTTTTTTCCGTCGACTTCTACGTGTCAGAGCGTTCCTGCGCGTTAAATTATCCTGTGAGCCGTTATGCTAAGTTACTATATTTTAAGTTCATCGTTACGTATTTTGAATTAAGCCAGAAGCTTTGGTTTTTTATAAGCCCAAATGGAGCCACCTGTTAAGTTATATTGAATCAATAAAGGGTCCTTTACATCTTCCGCCTGACTTTTCTGTTATAGTTAAAGAAATAGGGATACAGTCTTTTAGAGATCGTTAGTTATGCTCCAAAAGAGACTATATAAACTTCCTGGAGCTGTGACTTCTGAAATGCTTCAACATTGTAAGATGAAAAGGGTTGCAAATGAGCAAAGTAATTACAAAAATGATTTACTGAAGTTGTGGAAAAGTGCGAAAAATAATCCGAAAATGAAGGAAGAAAAACAGAAAAGGAAGAGATTAAAAAAATAGAAGATGAAAAGACAGTTAAATAAGTTTTGTCCTTGGTTTTCTTCTCCCTTCCATTAAAGGCTTCTGCTTTAAAACAGTACGATTCGTTTCATTTGAAACTTATGAAGGTTAGATGAAACTCATGAACCACTGAATTTATCGTAAAAGGATCTTATGTGCTGTAGGAATAATGTGTACTTGTGCCATTCTTAAGGTGAAAGATAAAACGCACGCAAAAATACAATGTATGATTAAAGAAGTCAAAGATAACATAATGTAGTAATAAACGGAATATTTGCAGCAAAGCTGTTTTCACAAAACTTCATGTTTCATAAATAAATGCAAAATGGAAATTACAGTGGTGCCAGGAACATAAGCATAGAATGTGGATTAATGAAACAAGTACCGCTCTCTGATAAATCCACGTTTTCTGTATTATCCACCTTAGGACGTGTTACCTTAAAATGTGTCAAGAAACGCAGCAGAAACTTATGAACTATACTGTCAGTTTCCTAGAATGAAATATTGTGGTTGATTGTTTAGTTATACTTTGGAAAGACTTATTGTGGTTTGCAGTAGGTCCAATTATATCCTTAAAAGGAAGACCATAGCAGTGATTGTGCAACAGTTTTAAGCAAATCATGTCCGTTCAATAGCACAGACAGTCTTCCTTGCGAGTAACTGAAACTTTCAAAATAATGACGTGCCTGTCACAGAAGTCAGACTGTTCAGTCATGGTTTGAAGAACATAAAATTACGTATCGCCCCCAGTTAGCATAATAGCCAGAATATGCCACATAGTCAGACATCTCGAAATTGTACTTTCGAGACAAATCTCTGAGCCATTATGAACTCTGACGTAAGATAAAATGATATCTCCTTTCTATCTATTAGCATATCCCAAGATCAGGAAAATTTTCTGACAGAATATTGGTATGAAATATCTATTACGACCAGTTAGAGTTTATGTGTCACTCCTCTGAAAAGTATTCAAGTAGGTTTGAATACCAAAAGTACTCTTATACCACATTAAGTACACAATTCATCATTTCTTAGGTTATAAGGTATATCTCCCACATTCTTAGCGCGCCTTCGTGGTGTAATGGTCAGCACACTGAGCCGGTATTTCAGAGGTCCGCGGTTCGATTCCCGGCGAAGGCGTTGCGCATTTTTCATGACTCCTGCTTCGAAATAAACCTAATGTCCTCTACAAGGTATTTCCATTATTTTGGACAAACCACCCATACTATCGGACTCAAATCTGCTATCGAATGCTCTGCTTTGACGCCAAGTACAGTTGTAGATGAATATCTGTCATATTTGAAGACATACATGTCACACACGAAAAATTTTGAGTTTCCCGATTTTCAAAATTTTCCATATGCACTTAGATGATAATCCACGTGCCTCGTTTGTATCCTTCGTGTTCAGACTTCCGTAGAAACATAACTTAATCTCTCGAATATTTGAACTCCTAAGACTGCTAAATTGAGATTGTTATTAACCACAAGAGCAATTAAGAGCAGCAAATGCAGTAAGAAGTACGTAAATTTATTCAAAGCTTCTGATGATGTGCTGGTTATCTGATTAGTATGGTTAGATAATGGTATTGTATAATTAATGTAATCATAATACCAGGGGCACTTCTAGGCGGTATGCACAGTTTTTTTTATCCAGTCCGCATGCATCTGACAAAGTATGATTTATTCTTGATTATTCGTGCTCTCAAGGAAAAGAGTGGGGTAACAACACGCTCTCCTTAATTTGATAGATCTTTAAATGTTCAGTTATTCGAGTAACTCCAGAGGATGTGTCTTAGGTTGGTCTTTGTCATTCCAGATCTGACACTGGAGGTAATAAGCAAGGCATGTGAATTAAAGTTTCAAAGCAAGGTGGAAAATTTTGCATAAGTATGGTACTTATCGCAAATGACAGAAATATAATGAAATGTAGCAGAAATTTTGTTTAAAACTCTGCTTATATAAAAACTGATTAAATGATTAATTGATTAAAGCGAAGCAGACGAGGGTTATCTGACTGAGTGACGGTCTTCCTGGAGGATTTTGCAAGTAAAGCTTACTTTTATTATTTTTACACATGGAGCAAATTATGAAAGCTCCAAGCCGTCTGCCGCTTGTCAGAATTTATACATGGATCGAATTACCAGTGTTCAGTAGTCTTATCAGACTTGGTCATCCGGAGTGCTGCTTGTGTCAAAGCAATTCATTCTACACTGAATTTACATTGGGTGATACGTACCTCGTAAATAGTGTGCTTTACGTTGATATGTTTGTTTCATTTCTGGATGTCCTTAATTAGATGATGTTGTATTTGGCTATGTTTTCCTAACTCGTTTTATTGCAGAGTTACATTTAATAATTTCTCTAATTTTCTACTAGGGCACACGATAATTTCTTTTCACTTTATATTATAATCACTGCAATGACTACACACTTATTTCGGTTTACTTGAGATAGCTTTAAAGACCATACACTCGCACATAAAAGGCTGGATAAGGAATTATTTTTTAACCCTGCATACTTCAATGGCTAGCTAAATTTTACTCTCAGTGTTTATAATTTGCTTTTAAATTATTACATTTTAAACCTATCCATAATACGTTTTCTCATATTAAATGAAAATTAGCACTGATTTCAAATGCATATGAAATATTATTGAATAATAGCTCGGGTGCACGTTTCCAAAGACGGAATAGTTTTCCACTAGTTTAGTGGAAATAAATCTACAGAAAATGGTTTCCTTTTTAGTATAACACAAGAGCATGCGCATTTCTTTACAAAATCTCCTTTCAGCAAAAATATTAACATTTTTGACAACGATCTTGAGTACCTCGATATAAAACATTTTCTCCACGAAGAATATCCTAGAATGCTTTCTAAATCTCATGTTTTGAAATATATAAACAATTTCAAATTCCCTGCAAGATGACTTACTATAGATTTTATTCATGTACAGTATCCTTACAGATGATATTCCCTGAATCAAAAGTAGTATATGTCTGTCATATACATATGAAACAATTCCACAGTTCAAAAATCTCACCAATTTCTTGTACAGAAAACTGTTTGGGGACAGTCGACATAACAGGGAATCGTATTGATTTACATGTAAAGCAGAAAGACGGATATGAAAGAGTGAGTTATCTAATACTTTTTTTGGGCACATTGTAAAGTATTTTCTTCGTTTTGTCGTTTGCAAATAAAAATTGAAAGCCTGTATTAAATAACCGTAGCCATGCCCAACTTTATTTGAATGTATTTCCTCCTTGTACTTTTTCACTTTTATTCACAAGTATATATTTTCGATCTTTATTTAAATAAATGTTTCTTTGAAGAGGATGGCTAGATTTTAGTTCTCTTTCTGACTCATTTGTTTGTAACAAGCTGTATAAAAATAACATAAATAAATGAAATATAAAATTTAATCTGGCAGTATTCAACTAACCACTTTCCAACAGTATCTAGTATGCAAATTAAAAACGTAGCATACTAAACACCTGCCAAGAGTATCTATTATGCAAATTAAAAAAGTACTTTTCATAAAGGTGTGTTTAAATAAGCTGAAGGTTAAAAACAGTTGCTCACGAAATGCTGAAAAATTGTTTCATTACAAGATGTGCTTAAAAAAACTTCGCAATGCTCATAACATTTTAATTCATGAATAATGTAATGGAGAAATCATATTCTTTTTGATATAATTGAAGTCCTTCTGAGACTTTGAAAAATTGTCCAGAACTTTGTTAAGTTATTTTATGACCTAAAAACGATTCTTTATTTACTTTACTAATATACTTTGTTTATATACTTTACTACTATACTTTACTTTCCGTAGTATAAGACAACTTTTAGTTTTCACAGTGTGGAAGGAATGAGAGACTGTTGCTTAGGTTCCAGTTCGTAATGCATATCCAATCAAGAAATCACAGATTGAAACTTTTGGTGAAGGTGCATCTACTCTTCTATTAATAGAAATATTAGCAGATGACAAAATTTGCCACAGCCATTTAGATTTAATATCTGCTTTTGGTAAATTTAGAGAGTTTATCAATAGGACCCTTCTCCAGTCTTAAATATATGAAACATGAACTCTATTTGATAGAGTTCAATATGAACAGAAATGGACAACTATCCATCCAGACTAGCTCCACATTTCAGTTTTTGGGGTATACGCTTGCCCGAATTGTATCATAGTCTCTGGTGGAGGTCGTGTTGAACATTTGGTGTTCTAATAAAAAACGGAATGCACAAATAGTCGAATTTTTTAACCCCATTTACCAGTTAATGTTTAAATTGCAGTTTTTTTGTCACCCCTATTCCGATCCTAGTTATACTTATAGCCTAAAACATAATTGAATGCGGAAAAGTTTCCTTTTTGATATGAATTAAAAAATGTTTAGGGACTTTGGGCTCATTTTTATATACATAAGTGAGATAAGATTTAAAATTTAATTTTAAAATGTTTTTGTTGCTCTTCTTGATTCTCTTTCGTCTTGACTCCTTTTTTTTCTGATAACGCCAGAAAAAATCTAAATGTCAACGACTAATACTAAGCTAAAGAAAAATATGGAATCGAGTATCAGTAAAAAATAACAATCTTGAAGATCGTAAGCATATAACAAGATCTAAGATATTACACCAATATTAAGGAGGAATAAATGGAAAATTGCAGTAATTATCTAGGACAAGCATTGTTAAAGCCTCAGTACTCGGGAAATTAAAGACTAGGAATATAAATAAGAAAAGTGAGAGAATGATGAAAATTATGGGCTTGAGGCAGCATCATGTTTGAACAATCTTAATGTTAATTAAAAAGAAAACGTTAAATCTGTTTCAGGCTATAATAAGAAACGCTGCAGAATTGCAGCCTTTTTGTCTAGACCAATTTCAATAATTGGACAACCCATAAGCTATCTCTGCCATCACTATTTAATTTGAGCTTTGTATCGGCTTTCTGACTTTGGATAAAGTAACAATCATTCGACCTTTGAACATTTTAAGTAACAGGTCAGTTATAGAGCCAATTTACATTTTTAAGTGAATGACGTTTTCTGTTTGCAGGCCTATTATGTGAGAAAATATGTTTGCTTATTATTGTAATTTTTCAAGCACACTTTTTGATTAGCAAAAGGATTCTACCAGAATCACTCTTATTATGGTTATTACGCTATCAACAACAAAACAGAAACATTTTCCTAGCAGCAGCGTCCAGTACTAACAACAGGATGCGACCTTTTATGATTCAGTGTAAGCTGTAGTCAAAAAAATTGCAGTAATTAACCTTACTCTCACAAAATTAGGATTTGCATAAACAACTAGACTGGAAAATCATTGCTATGAAAGCCACGAAGGAAGTGAACTGTACGAAAGCTTATAGCTACACTGTTAGGAATGAAACATAATTATCATAAATTGACCAGACAACAAATCATTTTAGTAATATATGCAAAAAAAACTCAAACTTTAAGAGCAAAGCTACTAGAATTTGCTTTTATTTCATTATACTAAAGATATTCTACAATATTACTATCTTATTATCCCAAACTGCACTTTATATATATGCTAATATACATAGTTTGTACTATTAATTTTGTGTAATGAAAAAGAATAGTTTCCGTTATTTAGTGTACTATTTTGCTATATGCAGGATTCCTTCTTGCACCGAATATTGGAAGTGTTTATTCACTTTTTAAATTAATGAGAAAAATACTGAAATTTTTTATTCACGATTTTTGGCAGAACTTGTTAAATTAATTTACAAATAGTAAACTTCGGAGCTGATGAATGCTTTGATTTTCCTTTTGTCAAAAGGAGCTTGTTGATCAAAGGATTTAGTTGTTTATTTCATTCTTATTTATTTTCATTGCTGAAAATATTCTTTCAGTTCCTTCTAATGAATGCAGACGGTACCATGCAGCACTAATGTTGTTGAATTAGGAAATGTGTGTTCTTCCACAGCATTCTGCATTTAAAAAAAGTTGTATAAAAATGATTAATTTGGACATTTTTTGAATATTTTTCAGTATTTAATATTTGACATTATATATTAAACACTTCTCAGCTATTTTTTAAAAATAACATTAGGAAAATTTACAGCAAGTAGCAGTATAAGATAAGAATAATATGATTTGTATATTTTAAGATTTAGCATCGTTAATGTTAATAATAAAAATTATTCATTTGAAATCTCGGATACAGAATTTAAGAAAGAAGACAAAATTTTGTTTGAAATGTCTCCTGGCCCTTTCTGGAACTTAGCTTTATTTAAATTCATTTGAAGAACGTTTAGTTTCCCTTCTAGTTAAACATTTTATATGGTTGAAAACTGACCATCTTTTATCTGGTGTATTTATAGCATAATGAGATTTCATGAAATATCCCACTATTATGTTCATTTTTATTACAGATGAAATCAGAATATGAAGACAATATTCATTGCCTTTATTATCTAAATTTAGAGGCCCTGATATAACTGCTAGTAAGAAATCTAAATTTACTAAGAAAAAAATACGGCTTAATTAAGAGACTTTGTTGCATAATTAAGATTGATTTGGCTTGCCTTCTGCTATACTAAAATATTTCATTGCTGTACTCTGTTTATAACGTTTCAATGTAAAATAACAATTGCATAATCTGCTTTCAAAGCACATGAGTTTCCTCTAACCTTAGCAAAATGTGTCGCTTAAAGTTGACAGATTCCGAATTTGTTTAAATTATGTTGCTGTTTTTGGTTTCTTTTGTAAGAAATTGTAAAATATCTGCATATAATTCTTACATGTTTCCCCTGCATGTAAATTAAAGTTATGCCACGTGCAGCGGATGAAATATTAAAGTTTATTTAATAATTTAAAGAACACTCCCAGAGCATTAATTACAGGTGAGGTACCGGTTGAGTATTTACTTCAGACATTAGGTTTTTAGAAGCATAAAAGGTGAAAAAAAACTATGCCTTCTTCAGGATTCGAACCACGAATCTTCCTCTGTTTTTCAACAATTTTACTGCACAACACTGGATGTGCTACCACATACATCATTAGAGCCCTCACAGGGGAATGTGGGAATTCCTTGAAGACAAATATTCGTGGAACTAAGAAAGAGATGAGTTGTATTAACTGATTTCCTTCTCGCACTGAACTGAGTGTATCCCTTAATTATTTCAAAACAATTTTTCCTTTTTATTGTGATCAGTAAATTTATAATTCTCTATGAATTCCTTATATTTTTATCAGAACCTATAGGCAGGGAATGTATTTGAGGCTCTTTTTTGGTTAATGGTTCTTTAAGCCACTATGTGCTATAAATTGTAATACGACTCTTTGAAGTACTTTGTACTCGACATTTACGATATTGTAAAGTTTATGTAAATGTTTAAAGGCTGTTTCCTTGACTCAGATGAACTGATCAGTCTTGAGCTCCAAATCTTAGAATTTCAGATGACATTTCAGATAGAAATTTTGGAGAATTTTTATAGCAAAATTTCGGACAAATTTTGAGTTTAAAAATAAAATTTTCTATGAAAATATTTAAAATGTTACTATTAAAATTTTAGGATAAATTTTAAATAAATTAAAAGCTTTTAGTTTTATGTTTTCGAAATAAGTTAAATACAAAATTATCTAGAAAAAGAATAAAATTTCTTGGAGTGATTCAAACCACTTTACCCTAAAATATCTAACTCTGCAGTGCTGTCATAATATTTATAAAGTCTACGATTAGAAAATGCTGCTCATGAACTATGCATAACGTCAGGCCTAGCTTCAAGCACAGGCGATATAAGCAAGCGCCTAGGGCGCCGATTTTCGGTGAGCGCAGGCTACGTTTTTCTCGTGGTGAAACTACAGATGTAAAATGAACCCCTTCATATAAAGTTTTCAGAATATATCTGAATTTGTGAAGAAGTGGAAAAATTGACTCCTTGAAGTGGAGTGGACGTAATTGTGTAATGATTCAAAATTGAATTTGACCAAAATGTTTGATGTTGATCCTATATTGAAAATCTGAAATAGAAAAAAGGAATGAATGTTTAGTCATGAATATTCAGTCAAAGCTTGAATAAATTTGGAAAAGCAGTAAAAACATTCTTCAGCTTTACATATTTTCTTCAATGAAGCAAAGATTTGAGCAGCTCAAAACACTGTGGACGTATACTGGCCATTTCTTTATGATCTTGAAAAACAGGATATTATCTTATCAGTGTAACACTGCAAAAATCTACAATATGCTTTAAAGCAAACAGCAGCTGAGGCTAATATGGAGCCATCAGTATGGTACTAATGTTGAAATAGTAACCGTAAAATTATGAAACTTACAGGATCTGCTCCCCGAAGTGGCACATAACCCAAGTAATCTGTTTTTTAATTTCATATGTAAACTTAATATGTGTTCTTATTATAGCATCGGAATCGCCATACTACGTTTTCTGAAAACTTTTGTATAAATTACGGGGAGGAAATTTGCTAAGGTTAATTTAATAAAATATTTAGATATGCTTAATCAAAGGAAAATCAAACTTCCTTGCATTTTACAGGAAATGATATCACTAAAAATTTATTCTATGAGGACATCATCGACACTTACGCTTTACGGAAAACACACAGATATATAAAGTTCAGCACTTATAATAGGCTGAAAATATCAAAATGTTCTATTTATAATTGATAAAATAATAGTATAATGTAGTTTCAAATGCTAATGTATGTTTGATTTATATTTGGCGCCAATTTCACTGATCGCAATGTATAGCTTTTTTGAAGATTATATGTATATATTCTAAATTATTAGACTTGTGAAGATAACTTGATTTATTCGTCTTATAGGTATGAAATGTTTATGCAGTACGTTCTTTTCCTTAATTGCATATCATGCTACGAAGTAAAGACTTGAATTTTTTATTCGGATACAGCAATAAGCACTTCCTGTAATAAAATGAAGCAAGTTCCCGGTTCTAGGATTTTTTTAACCAAAGAACTATAATCATTTGAGCTAAGTTGTACAACAATTAAGTGATGAATAAATTTCTGATATTTCAATAGGATTTAACACTTTAGGAAACTTCTTACAAAGACACAGAATTGAGTAGTCATACTTCATTTTAATTCAGGGAACGATTATGGAGAACATATAAACAGGACAATAAAATTTTCGGACTATTCTATGTATAGATAGTTTCTTTTGGCGTCTGAATAAACTGTTTTATAGCTAGCGAATTACTTCTAACTTTTCCCTTTTCTGCTGAGCTTGCATTTTTATGTTCATCTTTCCTCTTACGCTCTTTTTTAGAACACTTCAGGATCACATGTTTCCATACATAAAACGTTTCCCTTGTATTTGCAGTACAGAAGCATCTTTCCTTTTCGCATAATATTGTTACGCCTTCTCACGCCATTTAAATAAAACACACAAGGTAAAACTTGAACTTTTCTTTCACTCATTTATTCTGAGTTCTAAAGTATTATGTTTTGCTGGGTTATGAAAGAAGTTACAGTCAACAGGACAATTTCGGCAAGCTATTTCATTAGTAGTTTGTAAATGCACATAATTTACTTCTGTCACTTGACTCAAAAAATGAAAATAAAGGCAGCAGTTTTATTTAACATAAATAAAAAATTAAAATTTCGGTTTCGTCATGAAAATCAAATTTAAATTTCATTAGAAACAGAGGCGTTAACTTCATCAGTGTAACAAAGATGAGAAAAAATAGGCAATATCACACAAAAGTACACCTACAAAATTATTAGACACCATCCAAAATTAGTGACATTTATTTAAGAGATACCAAATGAGGGATAAACTGTGGTTAATGGCTTATGCTGTTTGTACAGTTTAAATATCTAATGGTTTACGGAGAAATTTCGGACACAGCATTTACTAAGAAACGGTGTTATTACGAAAAGAATTAATGACGTAAATGAAAAATAGAAAGGTACTAAGAAGAAGAAAATGAATGCAAGCTTTGTTCTTCAACCCTTGAGTAAGGGTGTTAAACAAAGTTAAAAATTTCTGCTTCTAGGTTAGAAATGGATAAAAAGCAGTGTTCCCCAAGACAAAAATAGACAAAAGCACAGTGTTAAAAAAAGTTAAAAATTCCTTCAGCAACAGCAGACCGCAAAAGAGATGCATATATATTAATTAGCATATACAGCTGAAGAGTAAATAAATTTATATAATTTTTTAAAATAATACAGAAGTAGAGAAATATTTCTGTTTATTACTCAAATATGTAAATATTTAAAGAAAAGAAATAATTGAAACTTGCATATATTGATAACAGAATTCATAATGATAGACCTCAGTTTTTCAATATTAACCTTATAGAGACATTGGGATTATTTTGGAAACAGAAGATGTGAAAAATGAGCAATATCCTCCCCGAGACTCGAACCACGGACCTCTCGAATACTCGCCGAGCGTGCTGACCACTAACACCACGAAGGCATGTTAAGAAGGCGGGAGAAATACCTTATATACTCCCCCTTTTAAAGGGCGACTGGGGATTAGAGGATCCAATAGCCAAATCCTGGTGGTGGGGAATCATCATCCACCACCGTTTTTAGCTCGGGTGCCACTATAGAGGGATTAGGTTATTTCAAAGTAGGAGATATGAAAAATGAGCAATACCTTCACCGGGACTCGAACATGGAATCCTCGAATATGCGCGGAGTGTGGTGACCACTACACCACTAAAGCATGCGAAGAAGGCGGGAGAAATACTTCATAACCTCATTTACTTATGTTTCGTGAACAGAAATGCAAATTTCATAATTTCTCTTTCTGAGAACTCTTTCAGCACACACTAGTTACAACGTACTATATATATAACAAGACAGAATAACAATATAAATCAAATGCAGCTTTACATATATGATGAATAATATTTTCTACCAAGCTTTGTTTAAATCACATTTCTATTAAATGAATTACTTAGTATCACAGACAATTGGGTTGATGCATTTGAAATTATTTCCACACCTACAAAAGTACGTAATTTATTTTTTAAAATGCCTTACTTAAAAAATAATTATTCATTTCTAGAACAAAATAGCCAAAAGATTTATTTATATATTGCTGACGATGAAACTGTATTAGCTTGAAAATTCGTTTTCTTTTCTGCTTTTCCTAAAGGAGTCTTGAGAAATTCAATAAACGAACATTTTTCATATATTTGTTGCTAAAACTATTGTAATGATGCATTGTATGCTTATAAAAAGCTCATATTTCAAGTAATTAGTTTTCTTTAGTAAGTATTGTTCTTATTTTTGAACAGAAATACAAAAGAATCATTCCTTTGTAGTTTATGATTAGTTTACTTATTAATGAAGGTTTTGTTCCACCAAGAAAGGGTTTTATTATCTGTCTAGCTAATGACTTTGAACAGAGTGAAATCTTCAAAAAATAGTTCTTGCGATATAAAGCTCATCATCTCGAATATCGAAAGTCTTGCCTTTTAAAAATAAACAATTTAAGGTAATTGAAAATTTAGTTCTTTCAAAAGATTTCCTTGCCGTTGCTGGAAAATATAAAAAAAGTTAAAAGATGAATTAACAGACTTAGTTTAATAACATAGTTGCTGCAATGTTTGCCTTTTTTTAGAGCTGTTTGATAAAAAATATTACAAGTTTTTTTAAGTCTCACGGAATAATTATGTCGATAATTACCGTATCCTAGTATTCAATCATATTTTTTTTTCACTTCAAAACCTTTTCCAAACGCATTCAGGTTTGAGTGCTTGCATTAACATTGTATAATATCAAACAATTATAGAATATTGTTTGTCTATTATCGATAAACGTCAATGACTTTTACAGTTGTAGCTATGCAGAACACGTGTACAACATATTAACTGAAAAAGTTGAGAAAAAATTAAGTGTCACTCTATTTAATCATCTTATTAACTACCGTATCGGTTTTGCAGCTGTATTTCAGAGGATTAAGTTGATCAGTATAGTTGTTAGTGCTCCTGTCTGATATATTGCTGGCTTCGGATTCGAACCCTGGAGAAGGCATGGATGTTTGTAAATGCATAGTGTCTTTTAGGCGTGAGAGCATTAAAAAAATAAGGCAAACCGAAAGTCTTCTGAAGTGGTTTGATGAAGTGGCAAGGGGGAGTGGGAGACCCTCAAAGCGTCTCTGAGCCCAGAGCGGTCCTTCTGAGAACCTCGGAGCGGGGTGTTCTCCATCAAAACTGGGGCGGAGTTTAACCGCTAGTCTGACGGGACTGCACTAGTACGGCTAGTGGTGAAACTCTTGCTGTTTGGCCTCACTTAACCTGTATTTATATATCTTAGAAGAATTCGCTAACAGGTATTACGAGTTGCAACTGGATCGAGAAAGACACGTACTAATTTATGAAAGGCTAGTAACGGACCACCGATTGTGGAGTAGAATGTGAAGTTTGAATTCAGGGGAAGAAGAAGAAAAGAGACACTGCGGCAATTACCCTCAAACATCTCAATGCTCCTTTTGGTATGTGCCATGCTACTTGTGAACAGTACGTTATATACTATCTCAACAATTACAAAGTAATGGCTTTATGTTAGACTACGAACATTTGATATAATTCCATGTTGAACAGGATTTCTATATCTCAAAGTTAGGCAACAGGTTTACTGTTCTAGATTTTGTGGTTCATACAACGTGGAGGAAATTTATTCTCTGTCAAGCTTACTTCCAATTTTTTTCTCAGAGTATTCAATTTTTACGTTATGATAAATTCTTTTCAGAAAACCCTAAAAAAATAGAATATGACCGCACCAAGCATGCTCATTACTCAATATAACTCCGTCTTATCAAATTTCCCCAAAGAGAAACAGAACTGAAGGAAGCGAGAAAATGTACAGGGGCTCAGAGTTCTCAATGAGCGATTTTGCTTCCGTTAACTAATGATTTGTATATAAAAGTTGCAAGGTTTATCCTAATTTTATTAACAGTTATTTTAAGTTATGCAACTTTCCTATCTTTCTAATTTCTGCTTACAATTTCCTACCAGAATGTAATTTCAGAAACGCAGTGAATGCAAATGAGTAAGAGTACCATTTAAGTCGATGTTTCAGCGACTTCGAGAGAGAGAGAGTCTGATTCCCTGACTAGAGCGCGTTTGCCTTTTGACTACGTTCTCTCTTAGATACTACACTCGGCCTTACTTTAGGCCCTTGCTTGGCTTCGCCGATTTAATAAATATTTGGGGGCCAACTACTTAGAATCCTGATAGCTTCGGCTATAGCTTTCAGATAGCTTTAGTTAAGCTTAGTTTAGTTTAATTTCTTAATTATTTAAGTTCAAGCCCAAGTGGAGACTTTGTGTACATCCTGAGTTAGGAACTGATTGTAAATATTGTGAGAAATAAAGGGTAGTTAACCCTTCGCAAGTCTTATGTGTTTATTCACACACTTAAGCGATTACTCGCTTGATAGTGGTTGTGGGGTTCTAAGACTGAACATTGGATTTAACAAGTAAAACCCCACAAAGTCTTCAACGCAAGGGCGCGTGTCCAAGAGGTAATGAGAAAAAACAGTGGGCTTTTTATATGCCCAATAGAGTATATAAATTTGGACTTTTTATATACTTAATACAGCATATAACTTGTAAAATAATTTTTCAGACTTTGATTATTATATCCTCTTGGATACATCACCCTTGCACACGAATAAGAGTTTTGTATATTGAATCACATATCATGATATTTCGAATATTTCGTGCTCAGCTCTTAAATATCTAATTGGATTGGACTAAACTAAACATATTACGGCTACCTCCTTGAGGATAGGAATGCGCCCATGTAGGACCTATTGCGGGAAAGGGGTTCGTATTCATGTTATATCTTAATACAGCAAAATACAGGTATCTAATGTTAATTGTGTCTACAGCAAGCACATACTACGAATCATGATTGTTAGAGAAAAAAATCTCTTTATTGACCTCATACTAGCCCAACGAATTTTGTTTTTTTCAATAAGATTTGTATAAATAACTGGAATTTTTATCATTCGGGAAGCTAATACCAACCAATGAATGAATGTCGAAAAAAGAAAATTTTAAATTTGAATCTTTCAGAGAAAATAATTCGATCTTAACTAAATTTTTCTGATCTTTTTGAGAGAGTTTATAAGTTAATCTAGCAGGTTTATATCTTTAGTTTTCACTATGCTTAATCTGTTCCATATTTTTCTTATCTCGTTTTATTTACATTGTCTTACAGACAAATGAACCCCTCAGATAATTTTTTGTTACAGTTTAGTGTAGGTAATGTTAACTATGCATATTTTCACTTAAGAGTTTACGGTAAAGTGTGATCCGAATTTAGAGACTATACTAATTTAAAACTGTTACGATATGATGTGAGACAGGCGATATTGATTCTTCATTTCTTGAGAAAACATAAAAGCTCAGAAATTTGCATACTCAAATGGTCATATATTTCTGAATATATTTAAAAGAATTTTTTTTCCGATTGAACCTTTAAATCGGTATTGCTCTGTCAAAAAGCAGTCAGTTTAAGCAACAGATTTCCTTTGTTAACATTGTTTTCTCAATTTCAATTTAATTTTCTCCAAAGAAAAAAAGCAGCGCTTTACATTAAAAATATATTCTTTAGAAATTGCGGCAATTTCTTCGAGCGTTTTCAAAGGAAAGGTAATTCTAAAAATGTTTTTTTTAAATATGCGAGACGTATTTACTTTAAATCGCTTTTTCTATCGATATTTTACGCATGTTTGAAAAAGTAGACATTGCTTCTTGAAAAAGGGATTAAAATATTTTCATTGTAATTTTTCCATATCTGAGAGCTTAAACCTTAAAAAAATTAATTAGAGAAGTGTTAATCTTTTGCATTTTAGATTTAAAGAACCCATTAATTCAATTTTATAGAAAAAATTAAACAAAATTCTTCCTTGGCAATCGTACATTCCTGTTGTTTCGATTTTTGAGAATTAAATTTAAGCCTTAATGGATTTTAAAAATTCAGGATACCATATTTAGAAAACTATGTATTTGGTATATATAAATCCATACGGAATTTATCTGATGAGTTATTCATAGCTCTTGATTGCCACATTCGTTAAAATTTGAGTAATGGAATAAAGCAGGTATGCGTTAACTTCAAAATATATAAACTATAATATATAATCTAAAGAGTGGAATATTGATTTCAGATGAAAAGGATGAATAATTTTGTGAGATTAAAAAAGGGATCTCTCTTACAAAAGCGCTTCAAAAATATTAAACCGCTAAACCTTTTAGCTATCGCTCAACAGTAAAGCAGAACGATGTGGTATCGAAATGTGTCTACGGAAATTGTGATTTAAGGGGCTTTAAGGCGATACTGTTGAGCGGTAGATAAAATCTTTCTGCTGGCATAAGTTGTTATTCTCTGTGCGGATTTCTAGGAGTATGCATTCTTACACGAACGCAGAGCTCTCTGATATGCAGTTTATCTATGGGTCTCGGAACGGAAAAGGCGCAGCTGCTCAAAGAACGTGCTTGGGAATCGTTCTTTGTATTTCCTCTAAGATGCTGCTCCGTTTTAGCCGCAACTCCGTGCATGTAGGCAAACTCCGCCTTTGTGTAGCGATGCATACCTCTCGAAAGTCGTACAGGGAATGACGATTTATATCAGCAGAACGCTCAACAGTGCCCTTAACCCAATCAAAGCACCATTTAC
>KK117672.1:110063-145882 GCA_000611955.2 Stegodyphus mimosarum
GTCTTCTGTTAAAAAATCTGTTTACTTTAATTCTCTATACATTTTTGCGAGGTATTTTTTTAGCAGCAGGCCACCTATATGTCTCTCTTCTAAATATTCCACTTTCTGGGAAAAGAGGCCTCTGTTTTATCTCTCGAAATCAATTAAAAATATACAGTAAGCAAAAGGTGCTTTTTGCCAAATATTTATATTCCCATAGTTCTGAGATTCTGAAAGGAAAGGTGGAAAATACTTGCATTCAGTATATACAAAGATGATACAAACCTTTCCTTTCGATAGTGTTACAGTCGTATCTATAACTTTTCCGTATCTTCGATAAGTACAAAGTAGAATCATGGGACTGGTAAGTTATTAGTTAAGTACACAATTTATTGCGAAGTGGTTCATATTAATGACATCGTGGATATAAAATTCGTCCACAATATACTAGTGTGCAGTTATACTTTTTATGATTACGGAATAGTCTTTCGGTTATTACGTGCAGTTATTGAGAAACATATTGACAACCTTTGTAAAAGGGATTAATCTTCTGCATCAAGCTACATGCCCATCTATTTCTATAGTCATGAAGCTGAAGTTTCATGTCCCTATCTGCAAACATTAAGATTTCTCACAGTTAAAACTTAAAATTTTCTCTTTCAGACCTTAAGAAATGTCATTGATGAACGTTAATTCCTATCGGACAGTTATAGAGGGTTAGATGTATACAAATGCTAAAAGACTGCTAATACAGGGTCATCATTCAACTGGTTTGTCAGTGGAACAATTGCCCCAATGCTGAGCATTGTTCCTTCGAAAGCAATTGAGGCATAAAACTCTCAAATCGAAAGCGTTTAATTATTCTCCATATTCAAATAATATACTGGTTACCATTAAGAAAAAATAACAAAAATGACGAAAAAGGTACACGTAGAATTTAATCAAACTGAACCGCAGTATACAACACATAGTAATGTATAAAATAACATTAAAAGAAATTACCAGGCAATTACGGTGTTACAGAAATTAGCATATGTATAAAATGAAAAAATCGGATGTGTAAGTTTGATCTCCCCTAGAAGCAACACATGCAGCAATGTGTGATGCTGTCAATTATGCAGTCTATTAGTTCCGTAGGAAGTGAGAGCCACTGCTTTTGCATAGCAGTTGCAAGCGTGGCAGGGGTCCGAAGAGGAGGATTGAGAGAGCTGTACATCTTCCTAAAGCATCCGAAACATGCTCGATAGGATTCAGGTCCAGAATCAAGCTGGCCACTCATTTCGCTGAATTGTTTGCTGCTGAAGTTAATCACCCAGGATGCTAGACCTGTGCAGTCTAACGTTGGCGTTCTGTAGAAGGAAATCATCACCTGTTGCCCTGGTATAAGGGTGCACATAGGCATCAAGGATATCATCTCTATAGACTTGAGAATTTTCAGTTTCACGTGGAAAGACATGGAGGTCAATGCGTCCACTCATACACAAACACTGCCTCCTCCATATGCATCTCTTTCACCAATGTTTGATGTATGATAACAGGTTTCATGCTCTCTCCAAACCAAATAACGCCTAATATCGCTTTGGAAGCTGAACTTGGACTCATCCGTAAAGAGAACAGCCCTTCACTGATTAGCCGTTCAGTGGACATGTTGACATGCCCACTCCAAACATTCCTTCCTATGACGTGACGAGAGCACTACGCAAATGGCTGGTCGCTAGCTTACAGACCTCCTTTGTCAAGCCTTCTCTGCACAGTTGAAGTTGACACTAACCTTAAAGTGACTGCAGGAAGGGAAGATCTGAGCTGAGTCGAAGATGCGCTTTTATTCCTTGGTATGCATAACAACAAATTTAGGTTATCGGCGCTCGCCGTAGCGGTTGGCCGTATCTGCCTAGAATCTTCTTGAATGGTGAATCTGTGGTTAGAAACTTTTGCGAAAATCTATGAGCCACAGGTAGCCGCCTGGCTACTTCTGTCTGATTTTGTCCTACCTATAGTCTCCCGATAGCTTTTCATGGCAGCTCTTTGGGCAAATGATGCCTGGAGGTCATTATTACGAATTGGCTATCCCAGCTTTCTTATTTGAGCACAGCTAAATTTGCAGGCTTTCTCTCAAAAGTACAATTTCCTGCCGCATTCCAATTGCAGCGTCACTAATTTGCATACTGCAGTTTTACTTAGCAACTCTCATTTGAACACATATTCAAATGTTATATGGCTTGGCTTATATTACTATTTTGTGATTTTTCCTTAGTTTTTGGAAATTAGTGAAATAAGAATTAAAAGAGAAATAAGATTTCTTAACGTGAACGTTTTAGGTGGTTAAATGATGATGGTAAAGCACGCGAGTTTCATCACGCTTTAAGACAGTTGCTTATATAGAGAAATTTCTGAAGGAGATTTGCTGGTATTCATGCTACACATGGAAAAAACCACGGAAACTCCGTTCAGCTATCTTTTTCGCTGGAAATCGAAGCCAAGCAGAGCTATTAGTGATCATCGATGGTACTATTTCATCACTAGGGAATTTGTATTTCTTAGGACAATCAAGCGTAGTAATACTTATGCTTAGCACTCTTTAATTAATATATTACACAAAAGGGAAGTTTCAGGTGTTTCTAAATGGGTAAAGCAAGCTTTTGATATGAGAGAATATGGTTTGATATCATAGAAAAACGCTTTGAACTATAGTTCATTTTATCTAAAGAGGAATAAAAATTAAGAAAAATCTAGGATATATGTTAATATAAAAGACCTTAATTCATGTATAGTTGTTAAAATGTTGAGAATTCTTAATGCGTTTACGTTTATACGTTCATATGTAAACATACAAGGTGCCCATTAATGTCCGATACCCCCCGTTTGCCGAAAGGTTGCAGCTATAGTCATAAAAGAGGTCTAAGATTTATCCTAATTTTTTATAACAGTTATTTTAAGTTGATGCATCTTCCCTATTCCTTCTAGCTTCAACTTAACGTTTCCTACCAGAATGTATTTTCAGACACGCTGTTAATGCAAATAAGTAACAAGAGTATTTAAGTCAATGTTTCACTGACTTCGTTAGAAAGCCCGAGTCCCTGACTAGCCCACGTTTGCATTTGGCTACTTCTCTCTAAGCTATTGCTATGCTCGGCCGTACTTTAGGCCTTTGATTAGCTTCGTCGAATTAATTGAGGTTTAGGGGCCAACTTCTTTAGAATCTTGATAGCTTCGGCTATATCTTTTAGTTAAGTTGCGTTTAATTTCATATTAATTTGAGTTCAAGCCCAAGTGGAGGCTTTGCTGTACGCTCCGAATTAGGAGCTGACTGTGTCATATTAATTTTAAGAAATAAAGGGTAGTTAACCCTTCTTGAGTCTTACGTCTTTGTTCACACACTTAAGCGATTATTTGCTTATCAGTGTTAGGGGTTTCGAATATTGAACTGTGAAGTAGAAAGGTGAAACCTCACAGAGGTGTCTAGCTATAGTAAATGGCTATGTTATACTAGATGGGACCTGGTGGAAAATGGTCACATGGTGGAAAACGGCGAAGTTAGCGCTCCTGTCTCGAAAACAGTACGAGATAGGAGGAAAAGGTGAATTACAAAGGTGTAAAGTGCTATCGATTTACTACGAAAAGACACCTCGTGGACATAAATGTTAAGAACATAACGTTTTAAACACGCATTTGTTTGTTTGAGATTTCCTAAACTGTGACTTTTGAAACGATCTTAGAAAGAAAAAGAAAAACAATTAGTTATCACAAAATACCTTTATTTTCGATGTTCAAACTTCTGTGATAACTTCTCTTCGTCAGTTCAAATGCACATCTGGACTCTTGTTCAAACTTCAGGCTGCACACATTGTAACATAGCCGATGACACGCTTGCATCTGCAATACGTAGTTGAAGATTCTGCAATGTGCGTAATGTTGCAATGTGCTGCAATTTTCGTAGTGTTCTGCAATGTTCGCATACACATGCTGTTTGAGTTATCTCCACAGAAAAAAGTCCTTTGGCATCAGATCAGGTAAATTTATGTGGAGGCCATTCTTCGAAACCACCATTCCTGATTATTCGTTCTCCGAATTACTCTATCAGGTATTACTTCATTGGTGATGTCTTGTGCGCAGGTGCCCCGCCATGTTGGAACCATCCATCCTGGAGTTGAAGTAACGGCAGGTTCTCAACAAATTACGTCTTGCAGAAGTTCTAAATATCGAAAGACGGTTAACGTTCCCTGTTAAAATATTGGGCCAATTATTCTGTTAGTGTAAATTCCATACTAAACATTAATCGAAAACTGTATTTGGTGTTGAATGTCAGCAGAATATGATGGATAATCCGGTGCCCAGTAATCGATATTCTGCCTGATATATATTATATTCCGCGAAAAGCATGCTTCATCCGTCCACACTGTATCTGCGAAGAATGTTGGGCGGATAGATAGTTCTGACGAATTCTGTCTTCTTCATGACGAATGGCTGATGAGGTGTTGGCCGGTATAGATGAGACCCTAATTTATCAAGTGTTTCCCAAATGCGACTCTTTGTGAGACCACAAATTTCGCTTATCTCTTCTGTGCTGCTCTTCGGAAATGTGAGAGCGTATGATAATACATCTTCCGGTTGGCCTTTGCTTAGCTGGTCTCCGGATTGAAGTCCGCTACTCACGCAGTCTGTCTCTCTTAAACGTTTCACTACCTGTAAGAGGGTTTTGTGTGAAGAATGTTGGCCTGCAGAAAAGGGGTGCCGGTACAACCGGGCTGCCGATCGTGGCTTGTGTCTACATTCACCGTAAAGTAGAGCCACCTTACAATAATTATTTTTGGAAATCGCTGCACGACCATGAGCTTCAACATACAACCATGAGAAGGTCTCTCTTTTATAGATGTCCCAAATGAGCAGGTATGACTTTTCATACACTATTTACATAATGCACAAATTTCGCATACGAAGCTCAAGTTGCATTGAGGTGACGCGTTTCACTACAACGATTGTCCGACATCGGGATATTGTTTACCATGTTTAGAAAGACAATCAGTACAAGGATGCATCCCGTGGGGTTTGAACCCCAATCCTCTCGACTGTGAATTAAAAGTGATGCCAATGTGCCGCGATGCGGACTCGTTTCTGACCAAAAGATAATATTTTCTCCTTTCGTTCAAGTTTCGTGACGGCACAGTTTCGAAAATTGTGAAGAAACAAATAATCATACACAAGCACATTTGTTTTCAGCACATTTGTTCTATTATTAGGATTCGTATCCGCAATGTACCTTTTCGTATTCGATGCTCTGCAACATTATAATTCACTTTCTTCCTCTTGTCTGATACATTTCTCGTGATAGAAAGACTAACTGAGCCGTTTTCCACCAGGTGGAGCTGTAAGTAGTCTCACCTAGTAGCACATAGCCGCCACTTTACTATACTTACACACCACTTTTATGACCATATCTGCAGCCTTTCGGCAAACAAAGGAGTGGGACAGGATTTTAGTGAGCACTTAGAATGCATTTGCATAAATGTATATTGATGACATAAAAGTCTTCAGAGGATATTTGTGATGTATTACTCATTGATTTGGTTCTAAATATTAATATTAGCTATATATTTAATTCTAGGTTAAAAACCTTTGTGATAAATTCTTTCGTCTGCAAATTTATCTTTAGAAATTTTCCATTCCCTTTTTCAGATGCCTTATGTTATGAACTTAAGAATCGTTTTTGATCGTAAAGAATTGCAATTTTGTAATAAATTTTTTTCAACATCAGTTGAATAAACGAGGAAAAAAATACAATGCGAATTTTAGAAATTTGCATACAAACTTCATTCATTTTGTATTTCAACTCTTCATCAAAAGTGTAATTTTAACCATAGGTAATTGTTAGGGTTTATTACTGCCACAAAGCCCAGGCATGTCGGAAATGATTCATTAGCACAAAGCCGGAAATGAATTCATTTTCTGCTTTTAGCATTATAAAATCATGCGAAAGCGTTGGTGATTAGAAACGAGTATTTCAAAACTACACGACATAGATTATTTAATTATAGTTGAGCACGTTATGTGTGTCTGGTCAAAAGGAAGTGTGCCTGCATGGAGGAAACAATTTTTAGTAGGGCGGGCTTTATTGCCTTTAGCTTCCAAAATCGAGGCCTAAGGCTTTCAAAACATCCTAAAGCTTTTTATAATACAGTAAATATTTCATAAAAACAAGAAACTGAACTTGGGAGGCCTAATTAATACCTCTTTAGGGTCTTAGACTTTTAAAATCATTCTCTGGTGATTACTTTAGTTCTCCGACTCTCAATTGCTGTGAATTTTTCATGCATAAATTAAAGGTTTCATTGAAGTTTATGAAAGTTACTTATTAAATTATATTAACAGATTTTTACCTACTGTTTTATGTTAAGGTATAAAATTTTAGTAATTATTTAATTTTTATTTTATTAGTAAATTTTATTTCAATAAAATGGCCATGTCTTTTCTAGAAATGCGGTAACAATTTCGAAACCACGTAATTTAAAAGAACAGGGACTAAGGAAAAAAACTTTAAAACATTTCATTATTTAGCGCTTGAGCTCGATACTGATCGTAAACTCTTTTTCAAGCATTAAGAAAGAAGAAAGCTAAAGAAAAATGGCTCTGGGCAAAAAGTACCTGAATTCAATCTTCTTAGCTTCTAGATTTCAAATGTAATTTAAGCATCTGAATTTCATTAAATAGCTATTTCTGTTTAAAATTCACTCTTAGGACGTTAAAGGGAAAGAAACTTCTTCATTGAAATATATACGGAAGAGCAGCATAGGCTACAAAATTCTCTATCAAGTAGCATCTTCTATGCGTGATTCGTGAAATGATTCTAATATAATCGCTTTTCAGTGAACGGTTTTATTTTGTAGGAAGGAATACGGGATTATTTCTAATGAGAAAATCTACTCGGTGTCGATATAGGGGAATTACAAAAATTCCTTTTAAAAGTCTTAAAGGAATAAATTTTATCTAAATAGGAACAGATAGACTGACTTTCAGACTGACAGACTTCTTTCAAAGACCCTACATTTTGCATTTTTATTTCAGAGAGTTTGTGAAATGCAAAAAATTTACATTTTCCCCTTGGTTCTAAAAGAATTAAATTGAATTATTGGAGTATTTCAAGCATATGTTAAGGAAAAAGGAGTTTATATTATGCATTGATTGGTTGACAATTTCGCCTGAAAATTTGCATAATTCTACTATTCTTTGAAAGATCAAAATTCCTTTTCTGCTTGAGTAAGTCATAAGAATACACAAATTTGTGTTTTAAATACTGATTAAAACGAATGTTGAAATATATACCTGGGTTAGATTATTTAACTAAGATAAAGCAGGTTTAGCTAAAGTGAGTGTACACTGTAAAAAATTTTAGTCCAACGTTACACCATTTAATGGTTCAAAATCAAAGATAGTACCAAAACATGGTTCACTTGATTTTACGTTTCACTGATATTTGGTGAAACGATCCAACTAGGTAAACGTTTCACTATTTTTAAGGAATACTTTGCAGCCAATCAAACCGAAGCATTCAGCGCATGCCTGGTCTTCCCGTGATTCCATCTTTAGAAAGTTTAATGGCGGCTGTTTGAATCTGTTAACGGATAGTCGGTTGTGTATTCGATAATTACAAGGTACGTATATTTTTGGTTTGTTTCCTTTTTGATTTATGTATTAATGAAATGTAAGATACAAAATGGTGTTAAAATGCATTCGCAGTAACTTTTTAATGATTTTGTTGGAATGAGTGGCGTTAGTGCTGAAGCCTACTTTCACCATTTGGTTATTACTACTGTATAGAACGTAGCTGAATAGAAGTCTAAAAAGAGATTCCCGAACATTCTTAGTAAAAACATTGTTATAACATAATGTGTAGTTCTGCATATATTACGTAATATGTATTGCTATAAAATACGTTATAGTCATTCTGTAGAAAATAGAATACTACAATACAAACATAGAATGTTCTGTCAGCATCAGTATTGGAATATAATAGTTCTTACGCTGTTTGTGAACTTGAGAAATAAGAAGCACATAATTCATCTAAAACGTTAAAAAAACTTTTTTGACATGAAAATTTAAGTCTTGTTGTTTAAAACTAAATTTATGGTTTAATTTTTCTCTAGATGAAAATCTTGGTACAGTGTCAATCATCATTGAAAGTGCTAGAAATTTCAGATTATGGTCAGCTTACTGTTATTAACTACGCTTAATATCCAAGTTTTTTTATCTCTGTAAAAATGTGCTGATGATTTCAAAGAGTATGTTGATTATGAAAACTTTCCCTAGGGATCCCAGCAAAATTGAAAGTTATTGATTGACATGATAAAACTGTATTTGGAATATTTTGTTGAAGTAGCAAGTTTTTTTATTGCTTTGTGAAAATTTTTGTTTATTAAATCTTATTGTTTGATTAAAACCATTTTGAAATATTATCTAAACTTTCCTTTTTACGAGAAGAATTTTTTGATAAAGATGCATTGAATTATTGTTATTTAGCCATGTTTTTAAATATTCTGTTCGAAAGCATCCTTATTTGGCCAAACTTGGTATTTAAAAATTTTGTTTTTCAATATTTCATATAATAATATATATTGAACTTGAACAGTTGTGTTTATTATGCATACTGTTATGATTGCTCACCAAGCTACTACAAAAATGCCAACAATTTATAGATTTTGTTCTAGGTACTCATTCAGCTTAGCATCAAACTGCCACAAATGTTGGAATTTAAGAAATTCTGTACATTTTCTCTGCCAAACTGGGAGTAAATTTCTGTTTTACTTATCATTCAAAATGTATCTTAATTTGTGCTTTTACAGATACATTGTTAATTTGTTGAATTTCTCAAGATCAAGAAAGATTTTGCCAAACTGGTAGTATTTTTAATAGCCGAAATGACAAAAATAATTATCTCTTAACCCCTCTTATAATCCTGCAAAATCATGTTTTGTAGTTTGAGGTGGAACGTAAATGAATTTTGACTATGGTTTCTGATTTTAAGAAATAACTTTGCATTAAGAATTTAATTAATATCAGGCATTTAAAATAATAGCAAATAAGAGACTTTTTTTTTCTGAAGTAGTTAAGATGTGCTATTGAAATTGTATTTATTTGTGTTTAAATCTGCAAAACGAAGTTTGATTGTTTAAAAATATAATTGATTATTTCTAACCAGTTAGAATATGAGCTAAGTGTTATTTCTTCATATGTCATTTCGTTAGTGGTAAATATGGCAGAATATTAGAGTAATTGACATTGTTTATTTTTTATTTGATATCAATAATTCATAGATGCATTAACTTCTTTTATAATTGGAGAGCATAACACAAAGATTTAATTTAAGTACTATTTTTTTAACTGTGCAGTATAATTTATTGTTAAGGGTAACAAATATTGCCAAATACGGTTAACGTCATTTAGAAAGCATTACATTAGTGTATGTGAGAAAAGAGCCTGTTATATAGGAAATAAATGAAGATAATTGTGCAAAACTGATGCTGTGGAATTTCCTTGAATATTTTTGCAAGTTGATTTTTGGTTTATATAATCTAAACCTTATTTTTTATTTGAATAATTTAAACTTTTTGCTTAATTTTACTTGTGAAGTCATCCAAAATAACATTTTGTTTCGAAGACATCCATTTTTTTTAATTCAAATAATATGCAGAGGACTATTTGTACTTTACCTTTTTTGTAATTATTTTAGGTAACTTTTAAGTGCTTATACATGAATACAATAAAAACGTTTGATAAATTTAAATTAAATGTATATTTTATAGTTATTTTGATGTAAATATTAATATTCTTTCAAGATGACAGTAATAAAGGTAAAGTAAATTTTCAGTTTAAATTCTCAGAGTATAAGTCTCTGATTTGTATCAGTAACTGTACATGTAATTGCTCCAGTTTTCTTTTTAATTATTTCAAATTGCTGAAATATTCAAAATATTCAGTTTTTAAGCTGTTATATTTTCAAAATATATTACTACAAAAAGTTGTGTTTCTGAAAATTTCCACTTTCTTAGCTAACAGTGCTTTTTGCAATCATATCATTGTATCAAGGGATCCCAATCGCCTCCAGGCGGGCAAGTGGCCCCAAGGTGGGCATGGAAATTTTATAGGGAGTCGATGAAGATCTGGACATTGACAGCCGAATTTGCAGTGGCAATTAATCAGCATAGTCAAGATTCCTATTGATTCCAGAAGTGCAGGTACGTATATGCTTTATTTCAGATTTTAAATGTCATACAAGAATAATATCCCAAAATAAAAGTTGTTACCAAACCAACATTGCCTTTTCCCTCTTCTAACCTAGTATAAGTAGATTTGAGTCAAGTCAGCAATTTACTATGGGAAGAAAGAAACAGGTTGAATATTTGTAATGGAAGTGATTTGAGAATTGAGCAATTTTATGCCAAATGCTAAAAGAATTACATGAATGCACAGATCACATTAATTATTCATACTTCTGTGTAATTAAAATTGAAGTTTTGTGCAGTTAAAATCCGTTATTTTGTTTCTGGCAACTTGTTTATATTTGTAAAATTAAAAATAAAGATTAAAAAAAATAAATCCAATAAACCTTTTTTTTTAAATTTTTGTTCAAAATTTTAGTTTGCTGTTATTTATTTGCAATTATTTGTATTTTGATTATGCTGCATTACAGAGAAAAATGTAAGGGGTTCGATGAAGAAAACGTTTTTCTAAAGTTCTTTTAAAAGGGGTTTATGTAAGAAAAAACTTGAGAACCCGTGCTTTACATAAGAAAAATTTTCCAAAATCTAGCTTCTCTATTTTTACCTTTACTAACTTGTATTATTCTTATTTTTAAATGTAATGTCATATATTACATATAATTTTCAAAAACCTTTTGGTATTTTCTGATTATTCATCCCCATTAAAAAGTCACAAATTGATTGCTGACTGGAGAGAGATATTTGTTTGGATATCCTTATTTCTAGTTCAAAAATGCTGCTTTCATAATTTCTTTTCTTTTTCCATATAAGACATGCAGTCTTTTTGGGTTTTTTCCACTCTTCTTTTCACGTACACAGCGATCTGCTTTCACTGAAGGAAGCAGCAGAGAATTCCAGAAACTTAGCATTTTGAACAACCATGGCATCAAAATCATAAAATGACACACAAAAAAAAAAAAGGCACATGATGCCTTTAAACAAGTCTTATTGCACTGTATGTGTGTAGGAAGTTAAGTCTGAGATTTCGCCGATGAAAACTGCAATATGCTATTCACCGCTATACTGAAACACAGAAATTCCCATAGAAGGGATCATAATCTGCCGTCGTACTGGTGAAATGTCTGGAAAGCCATTTGGGGTTGCTATGGGCACAACTAAATTGCCACATAAATATATTTGGGTAATATTGGTAGGTTTATAATAGTAAAATAAACACTTTGGTGCTGGTATAATAATGTAATCCAGCTAATTTTCTTAATGTTTTGTATTTTTTTAATGCTTAATGTTTTATAATTCTTATAATTGTGTATTTTTTACTAAATATACCTTTAGATGCGTAGGAATATTAATATACATTATATATTAGATTTTTTTAAATACCGGTGGAATGTATGCTCTACCAGCATCAACACATTTCAACATAAATACTTTTTGGCGGCATGATGCAATGCCTCATCAGTACATTTTTGTGCTTCTTTGCTGGGTTCGGGGATAGTCTTAATACCTCCTTTTTTAAAAAATAAAATCCTCAATATCTCAAAGTATTGATGTTCGGCCAGCCATATATTTGATATTTAGCCCTGGTATTTGACAAAAATTGTTTTTAATGCATCTTCCTTTTTTATTGTGTTTATGTTTCTTCTATACTTTTTATTAGAAACTAAAAGTAAAACTAACATTTTACCACCAGTAATGATATGGTTGATACTGTTTAACACTGGCATTTCGACCCAGGTTTGAATCCATGCAAACGCACTGCCTGCATGTTTGGCTTCCTCCATGTGTAACATGAATGCAACCCAATGTACATACCCTAGTCAGATAGCAATCGAGTGGCTTGCTGCATCCAAATAAACCAATCAAAATGAATATTTAAGTTTTTATTAATTAAATTTAATATATTATGGATGCTTTATGTTATTTTTAGTATATATTGCAATGATAGTATATATTTGTTGTAACTAAAACTATACTAACTAACTATATACTAAAACAGAGAAACATCAGTCAGTATAACCTAGTAATACTAATAGTAACATCAGTCATGATACGAGGGTGAGAATTATGAAAGAAAAAATAAATATAAAATTAATAGTTTAGATAATGCATGATGTTATGTAGCTGTGTATTAACGCTTCTTTTTTTAGGTTCCCAATGATGTTGAAATAGAGCTACAAACAGTATCTAAAAGATGTTGTCTTCTTTCAATCACTGGTTGTGAAGGCCTGACCCTGTACTCCCCAAGACTACCTCGACATCCATGCAAGATCAGAATGTGTTGTGACTTATCTCAATTGGAACATTAGAACAAGCTTATGAAATTCATCCTGGCAAAAGAGTGCAGTCACCAAATGGTGCGTTATGAGGTACACCGTCGCTGAGCTTGATATAATGTGCTTGTCAGACCACTGTGCCCACAAATTACCACCCGTTGCATTTCCGATACAACCAACAGTGTGAAAAATCACTGATCTAATGTTGAGTACCATGCATTCTTTGCGTCTCTCTTCTAATGATTATGAACTGCAAGAACTGTTTAAGTATATGAGACAACCATTAAATTGTTAAATAAAAAATTCTAAATTTGGGTTTCATGATATTGTTAAATATCCTATTGAAATTTTCACAAATGTATTAAAATGACTACTACATACACTTGTGTTTTCTGAGATTTATTGGTTTAAATACTCCAGGATATGAAACTGCAAAATGCTTTTTGTCAATATTATAAGTAATGGTAAATATCCCCCCATGCATGCTTTACAAGTACATTTATCTTATTTATTTCATACAATTAAAGTTTTCAAGTTAGAAGAATGTTATTGATGTATGTCCTGTTTCTATATAAGCATAATAATGTATGCTAATTATTCAGAAGTACTTGTTATTAAATTCTGAAAAATAATGATTAAAATATTTATAAAATATACGTAATCATTCGACAGGTTTTATGAGTAGTTTCATTTTAAATTTCTTAAACAGAATATAAGTGATATAATTTATTAAATTATGCTTACATGTATGTCTGTGCAAAATTCAGCATAAAATATTTCTTAATGAATTACTTTTCTTACGTAGCAGTTGCAGAAAATTTGTCTATGTGGATTTAAATGTGTTCTTCATTAAAGCTTTGCCATCTTAAGTTATGTTTTTCCTCTGACTTATTTTACATGAAATGTTGACGTTTCTATATAACATGCTACCAAGAGATATGTTTAATCTGCAGAAAAATGGAATTTACTTTTGAATTTATTGAACAATATTAATAGCTTTGGAAAATTTTCTTTATTGTATAGGTACATAAGTATTATAATTTATCATGCTTCATAATATATTTTAACATATTGTAAATAAAAAATTACCATAAAGTAAAACTTGTTTTTGTGTGAGGAGGGGACATGGGAAACCTTACAGATTCTAGCAAACACTTCTGGTCTCCAAATTTTAAAGGTAAGTGTCATGGCATGTGAATGAAAATAAGAATTATGCATGGAATAATTTTTCTTTATATAGTATAATAGTAATTAGTTGAATAGCTGTTAATTACACATTACACACAATGTATAATATCAATTTTGTTATGAGAAAGCAATTTCTGTTGTAAATTTAAATACTAGAGACCTTGAATCTCAAAGCTAATGCAATTTAATTTACAAGTGAAGGCATATCAAACATGAATTTTTAAAATTCAGCTCTTGCAATGAGCAGTTACATTTTAACTTATTCCTATTGGTGTGTAAGGCATTTAATTTTGTAAAAATATATTTTTATATACATGCTAATATATTGCAAATGTGTATTTTAATGATATATATTTTATACTTTCATTCTCTCAAAACTGAATCAATCTTATGCAAGTAAATCTGCTGTTCTAGCCAAATTTTCAATAATTATTGCTATAGATATGCTGATTTGCATAAGAAATTTCTAAATATCTTAGCCACAGCAGTAATGAATTAAAAAAAGTACCAGGAGAAGGGTGCCATAGCAGTAATTGAATAAAAAAATACCAGAAAAATGGATAATAGAAAATTTTATGACTGAACTCTCAAATAACTTCCTATAATTTACAGTTAACGGTAAACATAATTATAATTAAGGGTTTAAGGTATTCTCAATCCATATTGTAATATAGCCCATTTAACGCATTTCTAATTTATGGTTCAACATTCCCCATTCTTGCTTTAACATACTGCCAATTCTTGGTTAAACCTATTAACAAATAATGGTTCAACCTATTAACAAATAATGGTTAAACCTATTGCCAAATAATGGTTCAACCTATTACCAAATAATGGTTCAACCTATTACCAAATAATGGTTCAACCTATTACCAAATAAAGGTTCAGCCAAAGCACCAAATAATGGTTCAGTGTTTTACCATCTTTTGGTTGCAACTTTTTCAGCACCATAGTTTGGTGAAACTTTGAACCAAATTTTTAACAGTGTACCTGCGTGCAGGGCTTTCAAGGGGGACTTGGTCGTATTGTTCTGCAAACAGGAGAAAGAATTTCGAGTAAGCATTATGATAGCTGTGATAAAACATTTACTTTGATTTTAATTCTGTTTGAAAATTTTAAGTCACAGCTGGCATAAATGTGTAACCACTGAAAACGCAAATGATTTCCAAAGTTGCTTTTTTATATTATGATAACAAACTTTGCATATATATTCACGATACCAGTTCTACATTCCTTCTTTCTACAAGAAATTTGAGCCTCTAAATGTAATTGCCAAGTGGATAAGACCGCTGAATGCTGTTCGTTTAACAACAATTCGGATCCCGGCGAAGGAGTTGGCTATTAATTTGTTTTCGCGATCTTCCCTATGTGTAGTGTAAATAAAAAACAAGTTTCCTTTAGGAAGTTCTTTGGTCCAGCTATCCCTTTCTCAAGGCAGATAACTCTTATGTGCTTTTTACCATATCTCATAAAACACGCATCTCATAAAAATAAATCTAATTATAATGTAAAAAATACCAATTATTTCTGCTTAATTCGTTCAGTATTCTTAATGGCAAATTTTCACGGACGAAAAATGTTCAGTTTACATTATATTATGCTCACCGTGCGTCTGGAATTAGTCCGCACAGCCTTGGTCTTTTATTTCTGTCCGGGGGGGTGCAAAAATGGAAGAGGTTTGAATTCGACATCACGCCTTTAGGCCGTGTATCTCTCAGCCTATCTTGAAGGAAAGCGCTGACGTCGATTTTGACGGAGGCGTGATTACCCGTCTCGCCACAACGTTTTACTTAGTCATTTGGCAACCCAACAGGAGCAATGTGTTTATGTTGTTTTCTGTGTGAAATATCTCACTTTTTTGATCATTTTACCTCGATTTGTTTTCTCATTGTTTAGAAACGGGCAAAAGAAAATGTGTCTTTAATGTTAATCTGCAACAGTAATACAAGTTTATGAAATTGTGTAATGACAGTAAAAATGAACGTGCTTAGTTCCCACTATGTACTGGAGACTTTCCTGTTGCACGTAAAGGAAAGGGTGATATCGAAGACCACATAAAAATAGCTAAACATAGGAGTGCTGTTAATACTAATGCTTCAGCAAACGTAAAAGATTTTTTTAAAGCCAAGGATGGGAATAACTAAAAGCGAAGGTTTACTAAAAGCGATTTGAAGTGTGCTGCGAAAGAAGCTACATTCTCATACCACACTGCTAGACATGAACTCAGTTTTAAGACATCAGACTTCACGTCTAAACTGGTTAAAAAGTTACATGACTCGAAAGTTTCATCTGGTAGATCCAAAACCGAGTTAATTATTGTTAATGTTATTTACCTATTTTTTAGTAAATCTAGAAAGTGAAATATTTTGGAAATTTTTCTATGGTACTCTATAGTTATTTAATAATGTAGTTCTGAAATTAGAAAACAATTCTACCACAGCAACAAAAGCATTTCAGACGTATTCTAAATTGATTTATGAGGAAATCCCGCACATTATACCATCTTCTGCCAAAGAATTCTAGAGACATTAGATTATTTTGAAGCAGGAGACATGAAGAAATGTGCAGTGCCCTCGCCGGGACTCTAGCCCCGGGTCTCTCGAATACGCGCCGAGTGTGCTGACAGCTGCACCACGAAGCCATGCGAAAAACAAGGGAGAAATACCCTATAAACTTCCCCTTTTAAAGAGCGACTGAGGATTAGGGGACCCAATCGCCAAATCCTGGTGGTGGAGAATCATCATCAACCACCTCTTTTAGCTCGGGCGCCATTTTTGAATCATTTAGAATATTTTCAATATCAGGAAATTGAAGCCATGAACAATGGCCTCGCCGAAACTCCAATCTTGGACCTCTAGAATACGAGCGGAGTGTGCTGACTGCTACACCACAAAGGCATGCTAAGAAGGCGGGAGAAATACCTTATAGAAATGCTTTGCACTCTTAAAGATAATAATGATGTTCAGGAACAAAAATTATTCTCAAGCGTAGATAATTTTTATAATTCTAGTATCCAATACTTAGAATTGTGGAGAACCAGTTTTGATAAAGTTAGTAAGTTTCCATGGATAAATTCACGAACTGAAACTGCCTTGTCTGATTTAGAAGAGCGTGCAGAAGTTGTTAATAAAATTACGAAAGATTCCATAAATAATGATGACTTAGTTCATGAACGTACATTGTTGAAATAAGCAATTCAAAACCAAAGGAGAGTTTGCTGTTCATGCGAAAGCAATTTTTAAAGATAATAACAGATCATTATTTTTAAAGATAATAAGAAAAGAATTATATTTCATGTTAAAATATTTCTAAAATGGTTGAGTTTGCGATGTGTTTGCTTGAGACATCTGCTTCAGTTGAAAGAGCTTTTTCAGTTATGGGGAACATTTAGTCTGCAGAAAGGGGTAGACTTTCAGTATCTACTGTTAAACGTTACAATTTGTTCAGAACGTTCTTGTTGTGAATTTTATGACGCAATTAAAACAAAAAAGTCATATCTGAGACAAGCCATGTCTGTTGAAAAATACAACTGAATAAATAAATTTTATGTTCCAGTAAACTGTTAAGACTTTTAAGTAATTTAAAAAATATGTCCGGGTTGGACCCCAAAAATATAGTAAGCCAAATTATACCTACTAGCTGATGCTTAGAACTTGAAATGATTTTATAGATTCCTGCCATGTATCTCGAATTTATTCATATGAAAAATAGTTTTCGTAAAGAAAGTACGAATAAGAATATTCATCATTGTTTTTAAATAACTTCAATAAAAATTTAGTTTACTATTTATTATTTAGATTCAGAACGCTGAAATTCATAGCATATCTTACGCTGATTTCAAACCCGCCTATGAAATTTTGCTATCGAATATTGTTCTTGAGAGAGCAGTTTAGCTGGTTTCATAAAAAATATGTTTGTTTTACGTGCATAAGTTGCTGTAAATCAATTATAATAAAGTAAAAGTTTAATTGAATTTATTAAATCTCAGATACATTCCTTTTTGAAGCCTTGTGTAGTCGGTTAGCATTCTAGGGCTTCATTTTATTTTTAAAACATGTTTCTTCCTGATGAGAAACTTCCCCACACTCAGCCCTTCTAGGAAAAAATGAAGTTAAGAATTCATTAAAATTAATCTTAAGCAACATATTACACCTCAATGCTCTAGAACCTTTTAGAAGGTTATTACGTAATTTTATATAAATTTTCTTCCTTTTGTTTACGTAAGAAGTTTATTACCATGTTTCTAAAGGAATTTTGTGTACTAATTATATTCAGCCTTATTTAATGTACTTTCAAGTAAATGATCACTCATTAATTCCTTAATTTGAGAGCCAATAGAAATGCGTTCTTTAGTTTTGATAGTGTTTGCCTATTGTATTTACAAAGTATCGTATCAAACCTATTTTAATGAAAAAAAGTAGCAAGTGCATTTTCTGAGAATGCACCGAGTTTTCAGGAAATAAAAAGTAACCCTAGGAATAAATATTTTTTAGACTAGAATCTTTTAATGTAACATATTTTTAATCCTAGCTATTCCACTAACATAAAAAGAAACAATACTTTGTGAGCGTAATTTTAATACGAGGAGAAGAGCGATTAATTTTAGATCTCCTTGGACGTGCAAAAAAGTGGTTCTCCTGATTTACTCCTTTGAGCAAAAATTTCATATTTTTATGACTGTTTCACATCCGCAGCATAAATTAGTGACACTGATGGATAGCTGTTTTTGTTATGTAGAGGACTGCTTTCTTTTAAGCTAGTTTTCAAGGATTTTGTGACCTTAATTTTTCAAGATTCTTTTGGTGACCTAAAATTTCAAGTAATGAGTTAATCTAATATTAATACCCAAAATTTTACTTTTTGAGAAATAAGTGTTTTCAAGTTAAATCTTGCTGCTTCCTATAAAAACTGCACACATCTGCCCCTTTTGCTATGGGATTTAAGCTATTTAATCTTGACTTCAATATCTGATCTAATATCTTGACAAATTAAGTTCGTGTAAGCCAGACTGACTGAAGACATTATCTTTCGCGCTTGATAATGTGAGCCAAACTGATAGTTGACAGAAAACAATAGTGCGAATGGAACATTTTGTTTCAGTAAAATTGAGACTACTATAAAAGTTCTGACATCGTAATCAAAATCCCCATCGTAAAATATATAGATTGATCTTCTTCTGCAAACGTTGTGGTGGTCGAAATATGAGAAACAAAAGGAGTATTAGCACTTGGAGTTAGTTTCTTACTTTAAAAAAGATTAGCTCTATGGGGGATTTTGTCATTTTCCCATTTAAATAACATTGATTTTAAGCCGGGTTATTTAGAACGTTAAAGGGTAATATTTTAGGCAAATAATGTTTGAGGGTGATTTCCGAATTTGCTCACTCCACTTAGCACTGCATTTTAAACTGTATTAACTGTTACTTTCTTTTGATTGCTGTTAGTTCCTTTTAGCTTGAAAGCAAATTTGCCCTGAAGAAAGTATTGCACTTCTAACATTTTTACCACCATTACCATGTTAATAACAACGACTTAAATTTATTTAATTAATGAAATTTACATGTTTCATCGATGAAAGGAATTTAAAGCGTAGGGTATGATGAATGAAGGAGAAAGTTTTACATTGGGAGATAAAAGGACCTAAGATTTGAAATAAATTTCGTTTCTGCAAAGTTTTACGTTCTCCAATACTTAATCTTCAAATAAGACTAGATTTATAAATTATGTCTTATTAGGATTTTACAACGAATGAAAATAAATCAATAACCTGTTTTTAAGAGAAAATGGATAAGCAGATGTTTCAAAGTAGTGATCAGAATCCCAGATTTTAACGTTTAGAACTGAATTTCGTAAAGCTTTCAGGTTCTAAAAGCAAATTTTAAATGGTTTTTAAGAGTTTCTGATCTTGAAAAACGTTGGCGATTGTAAAGAAAGTATAAAAAAGGAAGCAAATGATAGTTGCAGATCACAAAAAACTTACCACCTTTCTTTCTAAGTTTAAATTAAGAGACTTATTTTCTCTCTAATCAACATTATGTATTCTTTTCTACCGCTTTGAATTTATAAAATGTATTTGCAAATGGATGCCTTAAGTTTCATTGGTTAATTCTGAGGGTTTAAATTCAATTTTTTGCAAGAAACAAAAATGCATGATTCTTCGTTTTTCAACTTAGATATTCAACTTAACTTTCCCCAGCCAGCTTGCTTATAGTGTTAAAAAGGAATCTATGCAGCAAACTCAAGTTAAATTAAACTTGTACACATTTAACTACTAAATGTTCATCGAAGCTAAAACTTTCACTTGCAGAAACACTACCATTTTTATATTCAATAAAGTTAATAGAAAAATTAAGTTATTAAATAACTTCGGGCGGCCCAAGATAAACCTAACGCAAAGCAAAATGAAGACTCCCATGTTCGGTTTGGTTTACTTTGGGCCATCTGGAGTTGCAAATTTGAGTTTTGATTTATATACTACATAATGGTAAGTACATGTTGGGTAATAATTATTTTATGCCATTTGAAAGTTTTCAAGTTATGGTTGTTGTTGTTTTTATACTAGCCTAACTACAAATTACCTTCAAATTCTAATTTTCACTGAATTGTTTCTAATAAACGAAATTCAACGTCATTTCGTAGGTTCTCACATTAGGCCTATTTTATGATTATAAAGACTAAACTATAATCCAATTTCTGATTCCTTGTGAATGATACGAAGCTATCTATTAGTTTTAACGAATTTTGAGTGGTCTGTGTTAGTTTCCAACCAGCATATTTTATTCTAGAATCATTTTCACAATAATTTTAAACATTTTATTGACTTGTATTACGATGTTAATGTATTAAAAAGAAAATAGCTACCGGCTCACTCATAGAAACTCCTAGACTCAATGAAGGCGATTTCTAATATTTACTGAACATTTCATAATTATAACGTCTATTCCTAGATATGTGTAGCATGGAAAGTAATATTTACATTAATACGTACAAAACCGTAGAATTGCCAAATTTGACGGTTTTAAGAATCATTTTGTAAAAGTGGCCCATCGATAGCAGCCTTCCCCTATATCTAATGTTCAGTGATACTTAAAGACTCTATATTTGTACATTACAATGAATTATATGCATGTACAGAACGAACATTTAAGAAAGAAACTTGTCAAATTGTCTCTTATTCAGTTTTGAATTTACTAAGAAGCAAAAGTTATGGCTCAAAGGAAAGGTGAGAAAAGAAAGCAATGCCTGTTATTTCTGAGCGTATAAAACATTTATGGTCAAGTAAAATTAATTTCATGTCTGCAGAATTTTAAGGAAAGTGGATATGTGTTTATTTTAGTACCCACTAACTAGGATCTCGATTAGCGTTTTATGAACCTAGCTTCTCATGTATAATTTGGAATAAGTATTTTACCACCTCCTTTCCTTGTAGCTGTAGATACGTAACATTTAATATTTATCTCACTACTTGAGATAGTCACCTTGCTCATGTATGATTCATGTTTATGTTGTCGTAATTTTGTTACACATGATGCCTCTCGTAGAAGGTAATGGAGTCTTAAATTCTTACAGCTGCGTTTTCTTTGCTCTTAAACCAAAACAATACATACAAGTATATTTTTGTTACTGTTTTACGAATATTTTTGTGCTTGTTTTATTTGTCGAGTTAAATTCAATTTATTCCTCAGAATGGGTTTCCTAACATGAAACTATGTATGACAGCTTGTAAATATAATATTGTAGCCCAGCATGCTATTTTCGAAAATCTTATAACACTCTCAAAAACCTGAAATCAGTGATAACTATTAATGTACAGAAATGTTTTCTACTTTTATTTGTTTGTTTAATTAAATTAGTCTGTAGTATCTTCCGAATTAACACAATACACATATATACTAATATTATGCAAGCATAGTGTTATACTCTAGAAATAATTTCACGGTGGAAAGCCCTTTTCACTACATTTGAAGCATGTACACAGAATGTATGATTTATAACGTTTGTATTGGATATTCCAACCTAAACCTAAAGATTAAATTATAAGCCATTTGTGATTGATTAAAGGATATTATTCTAGTATTTTCTTCCTCCTTTACGCATGCCTTTGTGATGTAACTGAAAGCATATCAGATGCGTATTCGACAAGTCCAGAGTTCAAGTCCCGGCGAGAGTGTATCGCACTTTTCTCCCGTCTCCTGTTATATATATATATATATATAAAGAATGACTTCTTTACAGTGACACCCGTACTGAAAGCTGCCGGATGAAATTCGTCACCACCAGGATTTGGTGATCGGGAACCTTAATCCTCAGTCGCCTTTTAAAAGGGGAGTTTATAAGGTCATTTCTCCCTCTTTTCCGCATGCGTTTGAATTAATTTTTCGGATATCAGTGTATACCACGTGCTGTGGAGAGAAGCGATTCTCTTCCCCCGATTATTAATTTTGACGTTGCCGCTGCAGTTCGTGAGAAAGCAGTAGTTATTACTGATGGAATTCACAACTTCGCAGATGGAGTACGTGTTGAGAACTGGACTGGATTATTGAATGCTGACGCTCTTTCGCTACAGGATTATTTAACTGTTATCCAACAAATTTCGTTACTTAAGGCTTCCATGCATACGATGGAAATGTTCTACGAATCCTCGATTGAACGTGCGAACGGAGAACACGAGAAGCAAGTGCTCGTTACGGAATTTCAACACAAGATAGGCATCGCTGAAGGACTTGTTCTACTGTTCAAAGGTAAGTGTGAGACTTTTGGTGTTCAAAACGCTAATTATAGTAATGCTAATGCTGAAGATATTGCTAAGGAAATTGTAACCAATAATGTTAAATCTCTTTATGATAATTCGAAAAATGCTGTGTCTACTGATAATGTTGAAAATGATAATAATGATATTTGCATAATTAATGTTAGCAAATCTAAATCTAATTGCTAACATTAATTAAGCAAATCTAAATCTGATGTAAGTGTGGACAATTCTAAACCCAAAAGGGGTTCAAAAAAGAGAAAAAGAAGTGTTAATGAATTACATGAGTGATGGCTTTATTCAGCCACGTAATGTGGCTATGCCTGCTAAACTGGTGAAGTGTAATGCAGACATTGCGGTTAAAAACAAATTTGATAATCTGTTAAATAATATTGAGAATAATCTTAATGATGTTCAAATGCAGGGGGAACCTTATCTAATTGAAGTTACACCCCCGAAAATTAAACCTGTTATTGTAAAGCAAAATGTAAAATTGCTAAATGTAGGGTAAAGATAAATGTAACTCTTCTATTAAAATATAGGACTGTGACTTTCGTGACCCATGTAATAGCAAGAAGCCTATTGCCAACCTCAATAATTCTCCTGATTAAGTACTATAGCGTTACATGTTTTCCCATCTGTATAACATGTTTTTGTGCTCATTACTTTATATGTTACAATATTATTTCAATGTATATTCTAATTTCTGCACACTTGGGCTCACGCTTGCTGTATTTGTTAGACATTTATATGTTTTCTCCGCAGTCGTTCTCACCGGCTTGACGGGCTTTTTTGGCTTTTCCAGATGGCATTTTCACTTTGCTTATCGACTTTGTACGCGTTAATTTTGTATTAATTAATAACCTTAATCTACTTGTTCCTTATTTTTATCTCTTTAAAAAAAGCCATGTATATATGTACTTATTTATATCATCATCATCCGTTATTATTTACCGTAATTCTAAATAACTTATTTTCGATTAGGGTAGGTCGTATGCCACAGACACCCTGGTGTGACACCAATCCAAGAAATATAATATCAGTCAACATATTGAGTTATTTTTCAGGATAAGTTAAGTTTTGGATTTTAGAGCAATGAAGCAAAATTTTGAAACCTTAATTTGTTACATTTACATAAATACCTCGCCAAATAGCAAAAGTGTTCGTATTACATTTTTATTAAGCAATCTTATTAAAAATTCTTACGTCGCATAGTAGTAAAACAATTCTTTAGATAATTCCGAATGGCGTGAAATGTATTTTGACTTATACCAAAACATCACTTAAAATATGACCTACCATCTTTTATTTATAGTACACATTTAGTTTTGAAACTTTTGGGATTGAATACGCAAAAATGACGATGGTACGCTGTCAAAGAATATAAACAATTATTGATTATTAAAGCCTGCCATTACAGAGATGATTCAATGCTACTTGCGAGCTAATTTCAGAGAATGATTGCCAGACGTTTCTGTTATGATAAATTTGCTTTAGAAAAAACATTGTTGTTGAACAATGCTTGTTCTGATAGAATACACAATTTATTAATTTTTCAATATCGGGTAACAACTTAACTGATGTAATTGCCAGCTTATGATTAGCTGCCACATGAATTGAATGTCTGTTCTTAGAACTTGTGGGTACGTCGAGTAAAGTATTAACGAAGTTTGCTTCGTAAATACTTCTCTAGAAACATAATTTTATTTAGCTTGTTAATCTGGTAGCCACATTTATTTATGATTGAGTTGTACTGAATAAATTTTAAATTACTATTTCCTGAAATCTGTGTTACGTTATTGGTGGTAATCAATCACACTTTTCCGTGTTTTGCCAAAATGAAAGGCACTACTCGCATTGTATCACAGTAGACTCCTCCATATTAAACAAGAGAAGGTTATCCAGTCAAAAGCCCCTTGGAGATGAAAAGCAAATTTCTTTGCCGAAGCACTGGGTTCCCACTCCCGGGTCGACAGATTTTAAAAACCTACCGCATAAATGATCAGTCTGTGTCATCACTTCTGGTGACCAGAAGGTGAGGAGGGCCTGGAGACTGATGGTAACCTAATATAACCTAGACACAATAAAGTCGTACAGCCAAACTGGCATAACTGTCAATGTAAAGCTAACTAATAAAAAATTAAAGAGTGAAAACTAATCTAAAATGGAACAATTCGTTCCTCAACAGGCCTCGCCAACAGGGTTACCTCGACCTTTATTCAGAATAACACTTACAAACAGAAGAAAAATACTTACAAATCATAATATGAACAACTAAATTCCATTACAGAAACAAGAATTATCATCATATGGTGCATTCATTGTATAATTCATTAAACAAAATCCCATTTCATAGAGTTATGTAATTATAATATTTCTATTTATATGTTCACAATGACAAATTTATTAGTTTATACATATGAAAACGAGGTAATTTCTTATTTTTCCTTTATATATTAAGGTTTCTTAACACGTCAAATCAACAATAACTTCACAATTTATTTTATTAGATTATAACATCAATCATGCTTACTAACATATTATATATCAAATGAAATTTACAAATTTTTCTCTTTATGTTAGAATCTCATTCTCTATAACAAAAGTAATCTAGTCCGTACATATACTGCGTAATTTCTGCAGAATAAACAAACTTTAATTAACAACGAAAACCTTCAAATAAATTTTTTCTAACATAATAGTGTCTACAAATATCCTAAATAAAATATTTATATCTATTTAAATTCATAGTCATTTATTTTAGTAATGCCAGTTCTGGCCATTTCAGCCATATATAGGAACTTTTCAGAGGCCTTCGCAATATTTCCATAGTATTCCATTCTAATGGATTCTGTGAGTGGACAATCCCATATATAATGTAAGCTTGTCGCTAGGTGGCTCAATTGTCCAGAGAGACAATTTATTTGCCTTTTATGAAATCTGAGATAACAGTTAGGAAACTGGCCATGTCCCGCTAATACAAGCAATCTATTGTAAAGTAATCTTTTCCAGTTAACCTTTGGTAGAGCCCTATATACATTCCTTCTAGTCATATCGTCTTTCCCGCCACCTTTGTAAAAATTTATCCTGTAGAGTTGTTTTTAATTATTCCACAGGCAATGCTGTATGTCTATTAAATTCTTTTTTTGTGGCTTCCTTTGAAGTTTCATCTGTTGCTTCATTTCTTAGTATATTCGAATGTCCTTTTTTCCTATTTAATATTTAATTTAAACTTTGTATTCATTTCATTTACAAAATCCCTTACCCTTGCCACCTTCTTGGAAAGGCAGTTTCGAGAACTCAGAGCTTTTAAAATGCTTTGAGAATCAGTACAAAGGAAAATCTCATCATCAGTGATATACACTTTATTTCTCTCACAATCAGCCCATCCCAATGCTTTTACAAATACTCGAAGCTGAGAGTAAAAATAATAACATTCTTATTTAATTTATATTTTCCTTCAGAAATGTTTTAGCATTAAAACAGGTTTCTTGTTTATAACAGAACCATCAGTACATGTTTCCAGACCGTTTTCCACAGGAAATCCTTTTTTCCAGGAAACCTGTTTGAATTTTACTGGATGAAAATACTTTTCCAGATTTTTATCTATTTCGCTATTTAATATATTTATATCACTATAAATGCTATCTCTTCACATATGTAAAGTTTTAGATGTTTGCGTTTCCACATCTGCAATCAAGCCTATCCGTGCCACACCAGCAATCTTTTTAAAGCTGTAAACTTGTTGTCGAAAAAGTTTTGTTGAAAACCGAAATCGAAAGCAAAGTAGTTCTCTGAATTTATAATAGCTTTACTTTTATCTTTTCAGTATCTGTCCCCCAAACTAGCGCCTTATAAAGTATTATGCTTTCTATTTCTCTTTTGTATAGCGCATTTAAAATGCCCTTGTTCTCAAAAGGATCTTTATTCATAAGTCTAATTTATTTGCTGTTTTAAATAGCTTTTCCTTAAGTTTTTCCAAGTGAGGCAACCAACTCATATTTACTTCTAACACCCAAATATTTGAGCGTGTTTTTCACTCTTAATACTTACACCATTCCATGTAAGTATAAGTGGCCTGCTCAAGTTAGAGCCCTTTGGAAATGTAAACATAGAGATCTTCTCTTGACTAATTTCTAATTTATTGAGTTTGCACCTTTGATAAATGTTATCCAATGCCATTTTGTCTGTTTCTTCAATTGCTACTTTATTGCTTCATGGAAAAATTAATACAAAAGCTTTTAATACAAGTCTCTCCTCAAAATCGAGTTGTAATGCCGAATCAGCAACAATGTTCCAAAGAGTCGGTCCTAGAACAGAACCTTGTAGAGCATCTTTGCTATATATCTTTGAAATCAATACATTATTGTCTTTATGTGCTTATAAGGATGATCCAGATAACTAGCAATAACATTATAGAAATTTCTAAGGACAGCTCATCTTTACAGGCCTCTTTTTTATAATTAGCTACAATAGACTGTTTAAATGCATTTCTGATATTAATAGTAATCAAACTTGGGGGTAGTTTTCTCATTTTGTTTCCCTTAATAGTATCAGTAACGTTTTGCATCGCCATCATTGTATCTCTTCCAAGAGTAAATCCAAATTGATTTTTATATAGCAGATTTTCATTATTCATGAAATAAACCAATCCATTGTTGATTAACATGTCCAAAACCTTACCCAATATTAGTAATAAGCAAATAGGTCTACAAGCTGCGGAAAGCTCAGGTTGCTTACTCAAATAGCTATTAAATAAATCTAAAATCGGATTTTTATTTATATAAAGTAATTCCATAAAAATCTCCAAAGGTATCCAATTCGGACTCTGAGCTTTATTATTTCTCATATTTTTAAAAGACTGTTTCACTTCTTGTATATTAAACAAGGCATCGTTTCTTGAAACTGCATGGTAATTTGCCATATTTCAAACTTGATGGTATAAGTCATCATTTTCTTCAATTTTACCTTCCATTAAATGAAAATTTAAGATCTCGTCAAGAGCTGCCTTGATACCCCTTTTCTTTATTGCAGTAAGTGTTGTTATATTTAACTGCTTACCTGTAGCAGTCTTGAAATATGTGCCAGATGGGTTATGGAAAGTTATATTTTCCCATAACTTATTTCAGTATTCTTATTAGCCCTTCTAATATTATTTCTGTAAGTAGCCAAAGATTTACTATGAATTTCTCTATGATAAGCTTTTTAAACTTCAGCGGAATTTTGATATTTTCTTCTAAGTTTTCTTACTTTTCCCGTTATATATTCAGTTTGCAATTTCGCCATGGAGAAAAAATTCTTTCTATTTATTCCTGAGCCTCCAATTTATGAGCGCCTTGTCACATATATCTCGAATATTTAAATTGATTTCTCGAAGAGTATTATCTATATTATTCCTTAACTTCAGGTGTGAAAATTTCTCAAATATTAGTTCTTTGGGAGTAATCGAATTTAAACCTTTTAATAAAATTCGAGATGACTAATCTCCTGAGAGCCAATATTACTAATTTCAAATATAATATAATTACGATCCTTTCGAGTAATAGTGTCCGAAACCGGCCAACTGCATATTTCAATTGTATTTATCAACCTTGAAACCGTTATACCAATCCAGGACTTCCCCAATACAGAAGAGCAGGTAGGCAAACTGTATCTCTTATTATTGAAAAAAAAAAGTCATTTCCTAACAGAAATTCTGCACGTTTCTCACCTCTAGAGTCCATCTAATCTTGCCCCCATAAAGGATGCTTGCTGTTTACGTCTCCATTAATAAGATTGATGTTAAAGAAATTTCTCTGTTTAGAGAATGTAAAGTTGCAGTTGAGATAGCTGCGAAGTTCAATAAGACGCAGCAGATAGTAAGACTCTCGGCAATGTAAACTGCCTGATATGTTTTTGCAGTAGCAAGTTTAAAATAGATGGAATTCAGAACATAATTATTCGTCTTGGAATTACATTAAGCACATTTTAAATTTAGATATTTATTATTTTTATTATGCTAGGTTTCAAACGATTTTGTATGTTCACGATTACTTACTAATTGCAGGTTACTTAAAACTATATTTTGCATCAAGTTCAGTTTAAATGTAAAATATGACACAGCGTATTCGAGTTCAATAGCTACGGCTTAACTTCGTATAAGGAAATCTACGTGCGTAGTCTTCCATACAGAATTTTAATCATGGTCTTCCACATACAATGTGTTAATATTCATTTTCCATTTCTGGGACACTTTATACTTATTTTGATTAAAAGCGGCTAATCACTAGAAATCTGCTTTATATCTCTGACTTTAACTCTCCTACATATAAGTTAATTCGTAATAATTATATGCTGGTTGGCACTCATACTTAGATTTAAAAAACCTCCTTTGTTTTTTCTCACCTTAAGAAGTTTTATTTGACATACTATATTCGAGCTCGACAACCACGAATTAATTACGTATGAGGAAACTATGCTTTTCAACTCCCGGACAGAGCTGTAATTACGGTTTTCCACATACAGTGTCTTAGTAAAAATTTTGCATTTCTTGGACACTTTGTACTTAATTTAGATTAAACGCGGCTAATCATTAGAAATCCGCCTTATATCTCTGACATTAACTCTCCCACATTTAATTTAGTTCGTGATAATTATTATGCTGGATGTTAGCAATACTTAGGTGTAAAAAAAATCTATTTATTTTTTATTAATTCCTTTTTAGCTTTTTTATTTATTTGCTCAAAAACGACTAATCAAAAGGAAAATCACATTATAATTTAACTTAATCTCCCAGAAGACGTATGCCATTCATTATGGGGATATCTGCCGATCATACCCGAAGTAAATTCTGCACAATGAAATTTCTTCCGAAAAAAAAGAGACTCCCAAAAGCGATTCATAAATGCATTTATTTTGATAGATGGTTTGGAGACTGTTTTCCATGAAAAGAATGCTTTCTCCACCCCTAGCTCCTTTGGGGTATAACGGAAACGAGCAGTGCGGGAAGCCGAGTATCATGTCTTTTTCAACTAGAACAACTGGTCATTTTTTTCCTTTGACAGGCTAGTATTTTAATGTCAAATATTCACTGCTAGTATTTGTAAGCAACTGAGCAATAGAAATTCGGATTGCGTTTTTCCGGATGAAGTAAAGTTCAGCTCGTATCAGTGAAGCAATACTTGCCGAAGGTTTTCGGATAAGGATGACCTATTGGTGAAAAGATTAATTTATTTTGAAACTTGTAAAATGATATATTCGTATTAAAGGCTACAGTCTACTTTAATAAAATACATATATTACAGGTTTCAAAATTTTTGTACTTTATGTAGCTTAAAAACTATATAAAATTAAAAATTAAAAAAAATATTTAAAAGGCATCGAATGTGAAAAATAGCTATAAATGTTTAATTAATACATACATATAAAGAAAAAATGTGTAATGTACAACGAAGAATAATTACTGAGATTATAACAAGAATAAATATATTAAACACAAGAAACTTTTAAACAACATAGATAATTTTTAAACATATTGGTATCATTGAATGAGAAGTAATTTAAAGATTGAAAGAAAACTAAAATGTTCATAAATAAGCAGAAGTCAAATTAAAAGAAATTCGAAACATTTATTTAAGTTTCGAAGAGTTCTTTCTTCCTTAGATTTATGTTTTATTCAAGCAGTTTAAAAAATTAAATGGTTTATATCCAGTATTTAATGAGGAAATCAAATTAGCAATTATAACGATCAGAACCTCTCATTGACGCGTACGTCTTGAATTTGTTCTCCCAAATTTGGGGAGAAACGTAGAGAAGAGATAATGTGTTATTAATCATTTTCACATTTATTGGTTAAAATGCCAATTATTGAAATTTTTGGGGAATATGAGCATGTGCTTCTGACGTTTTGATAAAACAACACCGACTCGCATGTCAAATGTTTAATGAGTGTTTAGGTAACTTAAATCCATAATAAGGATTGAGACGTAATCTGATTGCTGAATAGAAATTTCTGCTTCAACGAAAATATCAGAATGGTCAGTTTTAATGATGGCTAACTAAGGTTTGATCAATTTTGCAACTGTTCCTTTAACGGGTTTCTAACCACGGATCTGCCAGATGCTGGAGGACGTTCCTAACCACTTACACCAAGAGTGCACGCACAGGAAATTCAGTAATTCCTTAAGTTTTCCCATACTTAAGGAGTGACTGGGCAGACATAGGAGACCCCAACTTGAAGTTTCTGAAATGTTTTGCACATTGTTTGATTATTTCTACTTCAAAGTATCTTGAATGAGAGTCATCATTTTTAGCCAATTCGTCATACTGGCCGTAGATATGGAGATCGATTAAAATTTCTTCGAAATTTTTTATTCTGAAAGCCTATAAAGAACGTATAACCACACTGTGAAAAAGAATGATTTTTTAATGCGCTTTGGATGCTAATAATTTGCTTTTGAACCATTAGTGAAAGGAATTTAAATGCACTTTTGAGATTGGATTAAATCTTACAGCGAAACAAAAAATACAATTCGGGATTTCCAAAGTCAGAATTTAAAAGTAATGATTGGTGAAACGAAGTCTGGTGTATGTTTTAGATGAAGGGTTGCGAATGATGAAAAAATAACTTCTTACTAACTATTAATGTCTTGTAAGAGTACGTTGCTTCGAGAATAGATTAATTATGATTACGGTAAAATATAGTAGGACTATCTGCGTAAGTTGATAAATATGTTGGCGAATTGTACTAAATTGAAAACATTAATACAAATAATAAGAGCAATATAGAAAGAAATTTTATTTAATATTTAATTTAAACTTTGTATTCATAACAACAAATTTACGATTTATTGCAAGAGTAAGGTGTAATAATTGCAAACTGATGTTTATTTATTTTTGTTAAACAAATCTCACTTAAAAGTAAAATCATCAGCTTAAAACATTAATGAGTTTATATTTTAACCTAAATTTTAACCGTAAAAGTTTTAGCTATCGTTATACATAATAATGTCTCTATACGATGAAAAAAGAAACGCAAAGGAAGCATGATGAAAGTTGAAAGTTAAGAAATTTTCATTTCAGCGAATTGTATTTCACATTAGATTAAAGAAGTTGAGTTCTAATTATATGTTAGCCAAATTTCAAAGTCGCAATTTTCAGTACAAATTGAATGTTAACTATTCAGTTAAAATTCAAAATAAAAATAAATTAAATGCGTAGAGATATATATTTTAAGATTAGTTTCAAAGATCGTAATCATATTCTTAAATAAAGATAAAAATTAAAATGAATATAAAAATTTGTCTAGTAAAAACACTTTTATTTAAGATGAAATTAAAAAAAAACCAAGTACATATATGATTCAGCAATTATCAGAAAACTTTAATTAAGCCCGATGAAACCCAAACGAACTTTCCTAAGCCACAATCACCTCAGATGCCAACTTTTCTGTCAACAAAAATACTGTGTAGAGTATGTTAAGATTTTCAAAAAAGCAGCAAAGAAGAACCGTGTTTGTCCAATTATGTTTGTGTGGTAAAACTGTTTTGGCTTCTATTACATTTCATTAGGATAGATATGTGGGAATTAAATCTGAGTTGGATGACACAAAACAGAAGCAAGAAGGCATAAAACTGTGCTGTGTTTCATTCTATAGGCGAACACGCTCCCTAAAACTCGAAGACTCTGGATTCGAATACCCTCAATTACCAGCAGATATTGCATTTGCTCAAAGAGATTATGGAACATTTGGTAATTCATATAATGGTGACTAAAAGCTCCAATTTCATCGAACAATATAAGAGGCAAGTATTTTTACCACACTTAATGTATAAGGTATTTTCTACTTTCTTTCCTCATGCCTTCGTGGTGTAATTGGAAGCATACTCTACGTGTATTCGAGAGGTCCAGAGTTCGAGTACTGGCAAGGACATTGTACATTTTCCCCTTCTCCTGCTTGAATAAAAAAACCTAGTGACTCTACTGTGGCGCCCGAACTAAAAGATGGTGCACAAGAATTCGTCACCATCAGGATTTGTCGATTAGGTCCCTTAATTCGCAGTCGCCCTTTAAAAGAGGGAGCATATAAGGTATTTTCTCCTTGCTTGAAGCATATTCAACGCATATTCGTTCTCTCCTCTTTCACTTCGCAATTATTCTATTTCTATTTTACTCTAATATTTCTAATACTGATATTGTTCTCCTGAATTTAAGAACAGAAAATTCTTAAAGGGAGTTAAAAATTCTGTTTTTCGCATAAATATACATACATGCATACCCAAGAATAAATCACATGTTGAATTTGGTAGGATATAATCCAAAATCAATTAATCTACCTCTAGGAGGTTTAATTTTCCACAGATTTATTACCAAAGGAATCTAGTTAATATCTAGCAACAGTTGAAGCATATTAATTCTTAAAACTCTGGTTTCTTTCATAATTTAAATAAGTATTTTTACTGTTATCAATCATTTTGTATTAATTAGATACGTCATAGTTAACATGTACGAATAATTCTATTCTTCTCGTGCTAAAGATATTCAAATGAAAAAAAAAATGTTTTTAATCTCTTTACATTTTCTCTTCTTGGCTGTAAGAAGGAGAATTCAAAATTAGTAGCTATGTCAGAAATAGAAGTGCTGCGATTCACGACAGTAGTAAGTGGCATGGAAATTTAATTAAGCCCGAGGAATCGAAATTGATTTCAGTAATCTTTAATCATCCCTTTACCGCTGTTTCCCGCAACAAAAATTAAGTATGTGTAATAGTTTAAGCTTTTAAAATGCAATAAAGAAGAGTAAGTAAGATTTTAAAGAGCAGTAAATAAGTTCAAATTAATTCTAAATTAGTAGGTAGAAGTGTCAGGACAATTTTCTTAAAATATGCGGAAATTTCTTATATATTTACATTGCAGAAAACACGCATCCATTTCTCTCTTTGCTAAACACATTTGATATTTCACTAACGTTTATTTTTCTTTCAGAAGAAATACGCGTTTTATATCATTGCCTTGGAGACTACATGTTTTGGGCACTTATTTAACATCCCTATTTTACTTAGTTTCAAGCACCTAGTAACTGCCGGTGTCATTTATTGCCAAGTCTGGCAGCAAAACTCTCACCAATATTCAATGAAATATTTATTCAATCATAAATATTAATATTTTGTCACATTAATTGCCTTCTAGCCTTAAAAATGAAAGTTGTGATTTAAATCACTGCTTTGCCGGCTCTTTCAAAGGCACTATCAAAATTCTCATTTTATCTCGCTGGTTAATTTTGTGACTAGCCATTTCTTTTGCGGATCAAGCTTCTAAGAATAAGAATTAAGCATATTTTTAGGTGTCATAAAATTAACTGCAAATGAAGGTACGAGCTTGGGGGGGGGGGAAAACAAACATTTTAATTATGTATTTTAACATGCTAATAGACCTACATTTGTAAAAAGCATACAATAACCAAGAATATTATTTTATCTACTAAGACATTTTAGTCTCTTCTAAAGAAAGGTGGTAATGAATGAAATATTTTTACCTTTAAAGTAAATATATCTTTCAAACGAAAAAGAAGCTACTTATATTTTTAGCTTCATGAAATCTTGGTTTTATTTATAAGTTAGCCTTAAAAAACTCTAAAAATAGATTTATTGAAAAAGTTACTCATCTAAATTTGTTTCTGTGTATAGGCAAATGAACTATCTGGTAGGGTTTGCCAGTCCGTTCTGTGAACAATGCAGGTATATACGTGAGTAGTCATTCCACACTCTAATAAAGAGGATGGAGGTAGAACGTGGACTCATAAATTATGTACGCTCAGAAGTTGGAGCTTTTGTATTTATCTAAGTTCAGAGCAGCCTCTCGAACAAGCTTAGGTGCTTTGGCAGTCAAGCGAGGCTTGGATCCATTACCTCCGAAAAACAAAGTTTCATTCTTCAAAATTCACACGCCAAACTGAACTTAGGAAGGGAAGGACAGGGAAGCTAAACGTAAAAAGCACCGAAGAGGCTCTAACGTTGAATTATAACTAGTAACGAAGATAAAAAAATAAAAGGAATTCTGTAAAACAGTTAAAAAATAATCAATACTCATACTTTAAGCATTCTAACAAAATAAGTTTGTTTCGTTAGTCTACTTATGCTTCTCTAACAGAGTTAACATAAATCACATAGTTGTCATATTACCGAATTTAAAAGGAAAATAAAAACAAGTATTTTATTAGAAATATTACAACCAATATGAAACCTAGAATATTAAGAATATGAATTTCAAAATACAAATACGTCATATTTCATGAAAATCAAATATTTTACTTGCATGTATGACGTGACATTTGTGTCTCTGATCGCTTTCGTAGTACTTTTAAATGCTTTAATAAATACATCAAATAGTTATAGCGGTGTTTTCCATTTAATTGTATATTTTCCTTTTTTTTGTATTTTAATGTAATACAGCCCCCTTTTGAAACTGTTGTTTTTATCCCGAGAGAATCCTTTTCCCCATTCCTTGATTAATATATCTATTGATTTAGATGTCAGTTCATTTTACGGGGTTTACAGCTACGGGAGAACAGGCCAGTTTAAATTATGGTACTCTAATATTTAAATTATGATACTCCGATATTTTGAAAAGTCATTTGAATCAGCAGTTCTACGAGAATTACATAAAAATGTCAATAGCAAATATATAGGGCATTACCGATTTAGTATGAAAATGTTGTCCTGCGTACACCAATAATTTTAATAGAATTATGAAATGAAAATACCTCGGTACCCGTTCACAGGCAGGAGCACGTCATTAACGACAAAGCAAAGCATAAACTCCTTAAACAAAATTTGCCTCAAAAATAGTGATGGATAAATGGTAGTTTGGAATATTGAAAACGCTACCTTGTAACTCATCACAAAGCATTAATTCGCGGTATGGGAAGGTTTGCCAGACAGTGCGTAGACTGGATCTTCAAGTCTAAACATAAGTTATTCCAATGAGGAGTTGAGTCCCTTGTACGAAGAACGCGGTTGTTGAGCGAGAGCATATAAGGTTTCTCTTTCAATCTCTTGACTTTCTTTGTGAGCATACGCTGTGAAACCCTATGTGGAGGACAGTGAGCAAATCTAGGCTATGTCCTTTAGTGTTGAAGAACTACAAAGTCAGAAAGGAGGGTTTAAAAGTGACCCTTTAATTCAAATAATTACAACTCTCCAATTTGAGAGTAAGCCACTACTTGGGCTGAACTAAAATAATATGAAATAAAGTGTGTTAACAAATTCAAATCCCTAACTTAGCTTAAGTAGGACGGCGAGGGAAGCTGAACTCTTAGTGAAATGCAATTATGCGAATTTCACTAGCAAACACTGGTAATTGCAAATGCCTATGAAGGCGAACTTTCAGTAGACAGAGGAAATCTTTGCGCGCACAGCCTTACGGCGATAAATCCAAGGCTCTGT
>KK117672.1:146090-163316 GCA_000611955.2 Stegodyphus mimosarum
TGAACTGGTCGTTCTGAAACATAATACGGAATTGAGTACGGCAATAAATCCAAGTCTCTGTTTTTCCCCTCGTTAACTCCTGCCTTTTAAACTGCTAAGAGATATATGCGATTTGCATAAATATCTCGCTCGCGCTAAATTCGGGCAGCAACTGAAACTTTGAGATATCGATGGGAAAGTTCAAATTAAAAATAATTTGGTTAATTAAAATAATGAATGCTACAAGCATAGCAATACATATTTTGTTTCCCTCTAATCGTTCTGATTCTACTGTAGCTACTGCTATAAATATCATTCTTCGTTTTAGAAAAAAGGGTAGCATTAGAAGCCTTTGCAATTCAGATCGTAATGTCCGTCTTCAGTCAATGGAAATTCAGCCGAAAAGAAAAATAGTGTACTTTTAGCCAATAAGCACACAGTTGTCGTACCGAACGGAAACACACAACTAACTTTCTACACTTACCGAACGTCACTAGGTGTCGTTAGGCTTGCATTTTCTATTCTGATGGGCGGCTCTTAATGTAAGGCCATAAAATTTGCTTACCCTCTGAATTAAGAGAACACTCTACAAACAAAGCAGAAAGGAAAGAAATTAACACAAAGCCTGTTAATAAATCTTAAATTATAAATGGGATATTTTACCCTTTACGAACAAAAAGTTTGACATAAAATTTTCGAACGGAGTGAATAGAAAGCTTACTCCTAACTCTGTAAGTCCGATCAATGTTGTTATCTCCATCACAGCCATCCATCTTACTGAAGTTTGATTGCAGTAAGTTTGCAGAAGGCAGGATAAAACTCTTTCCAAAGATTTTGAGAGTATAAGGTATCTGCCTCTGTGCTTCTTTGATTTTAATCTGCTTGTAAATGTTTGAATCTTGTTTAAGGCTTGACATTAAAGATAACTTTAATGGCAATATTGTACTACACACTTTCATATTATTTAGATTACAATTTGAGAAACAGTAGATATGGTAGCAAAAAGTTTTCTTTTTATGAAGAAAGGCCAATTATATGTATGGGAAAACACTATTTGTCTTTAGAACTCGTATTGTTTTCTTTTGTTGTAACTTATGGCGCTTTATGCACTGTTTTAATTTTGCGTTTCAGTTAGAAAACTAAGGCATTTGCTTTATTCCTTTTAAACGTTTTGTACAGCATTTAGAGTATTTTATTCTAGAGTTGTATATTGGATTGTTGCAAGAAAGCGAAAATTAATAATATCTGTAAGGTAAGGCGGTTTGTTTTGACGTTTACTTTAAAGTTGGGGTATGAGCATTAAATTAGAATTTATATACGATTAGATCTTTGGCAGACAAAAGCACTTAAATCAATTGGGAAAGCAAGCTACATATAGAAAAATTAAATTTATTAAGAAAGTAAAATTTAAACAAAGACAAACCTTAATGCTAATCTCTTACTGTCTTAAAACTGCCGTTGTCTGAAGATAGGTTTTACAATAATGAATTTCATTAAATATTTGTTAGTTCAAATCAGATCCATAAATGGAAAAACAAACGGACGATTATGATGGAAAACGAGTAGTAAATGTTGTGACAGTTTTCGCGTCTTGATTCTGAGAGTAAATGAATTTCTGTTGACTGATTCTAATAGTAAATGAATTTCTGTTGATTGATACTGATAGTAAACGGATTTCAGTTGATGGATTCCAAAAAAATGAATTTTGAGAATTCAGGCTCTGAAAACGTTTGATGGTAAAATCGTAAATGTAGACTGAAAAGTAATAAATTGAACAACATTTACTACTTCATACGTAGTTGTTTATAATATTAAATAAAATAATGCTACGGTACAAAGGGTTTCTGCAATTAAAATTTTAGTAATGCAAAGCCGTTTTGATTGAAAAATGTTGCATAGTAAGAAAAAAGGATCTCATTTGGAAGATTCAAGGTGAGAGACCGATTCATATACATCTCTTCCAGATACCAGCTCAGGAATCACAAAGACAGTAAAGGAAGAAGGAGCATTTTAGGGTTACCTATTGATATCAGAAAACATTAAAGTCATAATAATATAATATTTTTAGATTAAACTAAGCCATAGAAGAATAATTGTAAGAAGAAAAAAACTCTTACATGGATTTTCTTAAAAAAGAGTGTAAGATTTATCCTAAGTTTATTAACAGTTATTTTAAGTTATGCCTCTTTCATATTCATTCTAATTTCAGCTTACAATTTCGTACCAGAAGGTAATTTCAGAAACGCAGTGAATACAAATGAGCAAGAGTACTATTTAAGTCGATGCTTCACCGACTTCTAAGAGAGAGTCTGATTTTCCTGACTAGCTCGCGTTTGCTTTTTGGCTACGTTCTCTCTTAGGACGGCTCTCTTGGCTTCGCCGATTTAATTAATATTTAGGGCCCAACTACTTAGAATTCTGATAGCTTCGGCTATATCTTTCAGATAGCTTTATTTAAGCTTAGTTTAGTTTAATTTCATAATCATTTAAGTTCAAGCCCAAGTGGAGGCTTTGTGTAAGTTCAGAGTTAGGAACTGATTGTAAATATTCTGAGAAGAAAAGGGTTGTTAACCCTTCTTAAGTCTAACGTGTTTATTCACACACTTAAGTGATTATTCCCTTGTTAGTGTTTGTAGGGTTCTGAGATTGAACATTGGAATTAAATAAGTAAACCCCCACAAGAGATTGTATAATAAATCAATAAAAAAAATAAATTTAACTATTCAAAGTAGATCATGCTGGTGCATAAATACTTATAAGGAATACTGGGAAAAGTCATACAAGTGACTAGAAGAAAGTTTTCCTGAATGACATTAGCATAGAAAGGTATTGTAACGGTCACGTGCATGACAGTAATAAATTAAACTAATAGAGCTTTAGAAATTCCAAAATCATTTAAGTTAAACATATTTAGAAGCAGACCTAGACAAGAATTTTTCAGGTACCTCGTCACGGAATGAAATTTGAAAAAACGCTAGATTAAACAATTTTTTAATAGTTTAATGTTAAAAAAGTTCCAATATTTACTTTTTAATAAATGCTTTATACAGTATATTTCATACGCGTACTTTTTCAAACCTGAAAACATTATTATTTTTCTTTAATGTTTAAAGTTTAGTGATTCTTCCGGTGATAGATTTAAATAATTTGCTACTTTTTATTTAATGGGTAAAACTGTTTACAAAATGAATAAAAAAAATCATATTTAGGACAGAGTTTCTTTGGATGTTTCCCAAGAGCACAATAAACTCTGACGATATTTTTCATTAAAGGAAAATGGTTGTTAAAAATGTAAATGGAAAATAATAAATAAAAATTACTTTTAGTTTAACAATAAGTTAATTACCATCTTAAATATTCGTTCATAAATTAAATTTATATAACCACGAAAATAACTAACATTTTATTGAGTTTGAAAATTATCCCGGTAGACATTACCTCTCTAAAAGACTTAATGATGATTTATTGTTAAATTCAAAACACAAGCATTATTCATTTAACATTGTGCTCATTTATTATGTCTATAGTTATACGGCATTTATTGCTGCGTTATTAAATTTAATTATCAAAGTAAGGTTCAGTAAACAAAGAAAATAAGTACAGTTAGCCATAATTATAAAATAGAGCCCTTATTGTAAAATCTTCCAAAAAGGATTAAAATAAATTGACTGTTTAACCTTTGCAGCGTAATATACTAACGCAAGTTCTGAAATTTAATCAATTTATTGGTTCTACACATCTGTTTCTATATTCAACATCTTCTCTGGATACGTTTATGAAGAAATAATTTACTATGATTTTAAAACGCTAGAAATAAATGACTTAGAAAGTCTTTAGCTTGCCTTAGTGAATCACTGTTTTGATGACCTGAGGAGCAGATTTGTAACTGCTTGATCTAAAACAGATATGTAATTGCCTTCATAAATCCAAAGTCAACCAAAGCCTGTATCAAGTCAAGGTAGCCATCAAGAATGAATGGATTTGTGCTTAATGGAGAAGATAAATCATAGGTAATTCTCAGAAAGAGTAACTCCTGTTCTGTCAAAGCATGAATACATACAACATGTCTCTGTGAACATTCATAGTTTTACAGACGCTTACACTGACTCTCAGTATTCGACCTTTCTTTGCCATTGAAGTCCTTGTTCTCAGTGTTCAGTCTGATCAATTCACAGATGAATGAGAGTGAGATTACTGTTGGGAAAGCCTCTTTCCGTAATTCCCTTCATATGTTTCTAAAATAGTGTTAAAGAACACTAGAAATCAGAAATTATGTGTATGGCTATAAACTATTTTGTATCATGTTTTCTCTACTGAAAATGGTATAATAAAATAATTAAAATTGTATCATCTTCTTAAAGTGAGAGGAAAGCACATTAAAAAAGTTTGGGGCCTGCATAAAAAAGATTTTTTAATAATTTGACAAAACTGTGAAACTTAATTGTCTGATATGAATTCTGTAAATGAAACAGGAGTTTATGTCTTCATTGAGAATATGTATTGACAGGAATGTATATTATAGTGGCTTTTCTTTGTGCATGAACAGCTTTCTAAATATAATAATTTATATGTCCTTTTCTTCTTTTTATTTGAAAGTATTGTTGTTGTTGCTAATCCCCTTGGGGCAGGAAAGCCTATAACCAAGTCCAAGAGACCTTGAACCATTTGAAAGTATGCATTTAGTGAAAATTTATATATTTTTAAATGTGTAAATACAATTTTAGGAAATTCAATATTATGATTGTACTTACGCAAGGATCAATAGCTTTTCAGTCGAAAATCAACATAATTAGTGAAGTCTCAGTTATAGTGTTAAGAATGGTTTAAGTTTAATTGATTTAAACCCTATTTCTATATCCTAACTCAAATTTTTCTATTGTGTATTTGTAATTAAATTTATCAGCATCTATATTGGCCTATAATATCGAATTTCATCTCCTAATATGCCTGTTGAGCAATGTGGATTACAACTCAGAAGTAGAATGCTCGATATTAATAATTTATCTCTCTCTGTCTGCATTATCAAATCAGTAATTATTAGTGCCAGTCAAGTCAGTAGTCATTATTAACGATATGATTACTGCATTGTTATGGAACAGAAATCCGTAGTTGGAATGCCATATTTACCTCAGTTTGCGAGAAAAGTTTGGTCTATATCGATATGTAAAACTTGATTGTAATCAACATTGACGACAAATCGCATCTAACCTTTTGTTTAAAATCAGCGAATAACTTGCTCAATATTTTAATGCTCATTAATTGTTCACACTCATCAGATTCGTGAAGAATCATAAATGCTGATAATAATCATGCGATCTTTCTAATGCATCAGTTTAATTGTGATGTGCATATTTTAAGCAATATTTTATCTTTACTACCGTCCTTCAGTATTAATTAGAACATTCGCCCTGTTATAACATACCTAAGATTTTCCATTTTATTAATTATGATAATGAATGCATAAAAAGAAAATGACAAAAATTATTCTTCCATCTTCAGTTGAGGAAGGAGTAGCTTTTGGAAAATAAACCCATGTTACCACCCATTTCTCTTATCATATTAAAAACCTGAATATTTTTTAAAAGTATATTTCACAAAAAAAAGGGAAGGGAATTTTGAGACTGTATTTTGAATAAGACCGGAAGGCTATAAATTTGCTTATTTAAATAAATTTTCGAAGGCATCGACGAAAATTTTCTTTCAGAAACTGTCTTCGAATATCTTAAGATCAGAAGATAAGCTTCTCGAGCACTGTCTTCCGGTGTAAAACATGTTAAAGAAATCCCTTGTTGCCTGACAAACTCCGTTACTTCCAACTTGCGTCATTTTATAACAATAGGAGGCTTTCAACCTTTTTGAATTAGATTCCGCTTTAAACAAGTCGAGAGTCTCTTAAGTTTACGTTCTCGTACATATTACTTGAAACGCTTTATTATTTGTTCTGCTTCATTTTTTATAACAAAGAATTTTGAATATATTTTACCTAAACCTCTTTCAAAATAAATTTTTATTACTTTGATTCTCATAAAACTGTGTACCTCAATTTAAAATCAATAAAATAATGGAGCTAATATAATATGATGTGATATAATATACTATTGGAAATTTTAATAAATTATATTATAATATATTGTAACAATTTTAATATAAAGTATATTATATTATAATAAAAGCTAAGACTTGCTCTGCCTTTTTTGCTTTGCTTATTGATACAATATCTTCACTTAAAAATGGAAATAGTAAATGATTCCAGCTTAAGATACATAATGAAATTTAGAAGTGTAAATAGAACATGTTGGAAGCATATTGCTACTGTGATTGGCTGGAGTGTTGACTACCTTGCTTCTTCGAAGGCCCAGTGAACAAAGAAGTTTCTCCCTTTTCAACGTTTTAAGTGCAAGCAAATTCAACGTAATTATAAATTAACTTACATTTTAACTGTTCATAGGAATTGGGATGCTGTACAAAATGTAAAGCATGGCTTACTACACTGCAGGTCATATCGAGTGCCAGAACTACCTTCAAGGTAAGTTTAGGGTATCTTTTTATTTGCTAGCCTTCTGTTTTCTGTGAATTTAACAAGAGTTCTAAATCTTCTGCTGTCTTATGGAATTTTAGCTGTTGTTTAAAATTTTAGTATTACTGTTTTTAAGTATACGCATAAGGATATTTTTATGTGTCATTCTATTGTTACTCATTTTATCTATGTATGATTACTTTACATATTAATGCATAATGTTATTGTTGTCTCCTTCATATTAATATTGTTTTACTATTGTTATTATCATTGCATTGTTATTATTATTATTATAATATACTTTCCTTATAGCAATATTATTATTATTGTTTTATTAATTAGAATTATTTTAGTATTTTTATTACAGTGGTATTTTTATTATTATATATATTTCTTATTCTCTCTAGATCTAAATATTGTGTGTTATTATCGTATTATATTTCCTCTGTATTACTGAGTTATTTACTAATTTCTGTAGCCTCGTAGCATATCCTGAGTAATACGAGGAGTTATATATCTATTTTCTTAAAATAGAGTAAAATGAATTTAAACTGACTTTATTCTTACTCTTTGTAACTTACCTTTCACTGCACTCTTTCTAAATTTTTGTTTACTTAATACTATTTAGTTTGTCCACAAATAGTATTAAAGCAGCATTTTAAAGCTTGCGAATTCAATTACTGAACTATCAGTGAAGAAAGTCCGAAGCAATGAAAATTAAAGAGGTTTTAAAAATTAAGAATTACATTTGAAGGAACGTAAAAAATAAAACCGGATTTTAAAATTCTAAAACAACTTAAGTATGAAATATTCAGAATTTACGTAGGATTAAGAACGTTTCTGTTGAAAGATTTGTATTTAAATACTACTCATTTGCCACAATAATAGAGTCAGATTAATTTATGGATGACCAATTAGAGTCTTCAGCTTTACTCAGGGTTAACTCAAAACTAATAAAACATAAATTAAACAGGGACAGTACTGACCCTTGATTACAATGCGTGGTTGGCCCCGGTGACTCGTGATTTTAACAAAACTACCGAGAAAATCCAGAGAAAATATTTGATCTTAATTACTTTATTAATTAGAATTACTGGTGCGTTTTATGTATTTATATCCATTTCTAAGCTATGCTGGAGACAATTTATGACCATACTGACTCCTTTAGTGCTCAGAAACTTTAGAAACCTTTCTGATACGTAGAATTCTATGGTATTTCATATCCTAACTCTAAACTTACGGAGCCGGGGGTACCAGATCCTTTACTACTGGGGCTTCCGGACGTGATGGTATTAAAAGTAATGAGCAGACAGACATCACAGTTAAGTCCGCTGTTGATTTGTTCAGTCGGCTTGTCCGCTGATAAGCATATTAAAATACTCATCAAGCGAAAAATATCGAATCAATAGCAACAATTCTGGAATGTTTAGCTTCATAATAAGCATAAAAACAAGAGTAGAGCATTTGGAGGCTACTAGAAACCAAATGGAGGAAACCCTGTGAACTCGTCTTAGAATTTGTAACACTCGAGTTACAAACAGTTGCTTTCTAAAAGATGAATGTGAATTCCAGCTGTGTTCCAGCTGTAAATCTGTTTTCACTGTGCGTCACTTTTAAATAGATTGTTCTGTGTTCCAGCTGTAAATCTGTTTTCACTGTGCGTCACTTTTAAATAGATTGTTCGTGTTATAAGACTTTGATTGAATCATTTTATAACTAGAACCTATCACTCGACAATTTAGTTGGGAAGCAGGTCAATTTAAATTTATTTCAGTATGTAAAAGAGACTGAGTTGCATAATTTAGTAAAATTTTAATGTGATTCATTTACTGTAGTGTTATAATTTCTTTTATGTATCGAAATCTTGCCTGAGTTTATACTTGCATCCATTCTTTTAATTTCCTGCATATGTTCAATATAAAATCATTGTTTTCTACGTTTTGCATTTTAAAACCTATAGTGACGTTTTAGGTTTACTTGTTTTTATACTTGCATTCATGCTGCGAGCTTAATTTATCTGTTACTCATAAAAATACCGGATTTCCATCAGAATACTATATTAAGTGTATTATAATTTTGTTTTAACATATTTTTAGATGGACTCTGTTTACCAAAAGTTTGACTTATTATGACCATGTGAGATTATTCGCCATTAAATCCACAAATCCAACCCATTGTAACCCATTCCAGTATCTAGAGGAATATTAATTTACGTATTGCACCTCTCATGATACCCAGTGTATGTTCCATGAGATTAAAGTCAAAGAGTATATTTGATGGTTCATTCTTTCACTTGTAGAGTTACTGTAGAATCACTTGTAGAGTCACGTGTACTGTATACTTCTAGCAAATTTTCTGCATGTCGTGAAAGGGACATTTGCTGTCATACAGAAGATTCGTATTAAGAACAGAAGTTTCTATAGCGATAATTCCTGACAGTGTAAAATCCTTTAAGACAAAAAAAAATGTTTAACATTTGTGGGGTATCGTCACAGATAAAAAATTCAAGGTTTTAAATTAGGTCAATTAAAATTTGGTAATCTAGGGCATTGAATGAAAGTTTGGTTAATGAAAATTAGCTTAGATATCTGCGAAAGGCTTGTAAATTCTATTAAATCATGCTCGAAGAAAATTTTTATGAAAACTTTGTTCAGCTAAGGTCTGTGTGCGGGTATGTGTGTAACACTATCTCGGGATGTTTAAGAAGTTTTGGAAACGGTGGAATACGTGCTTCATATGAGAAAAAGTCATCAAATTTTGATGTCTCCTAGCTTCTTCTGAGAAATTTAATTGTTATTGTTCATTACGGCAAACGTTGTAGTTGGTCCGGAAGATAAGGCTTGTAAAGGAATGTCATTCTGATTGAGATAGAAAGAAACGTTCGTACATCATTTCTTTGGTCAACGGCAAAGCAATACGCCTTACAGCTCCATCAAAACTGATTGAGATGTGATAAATATAATCCTTGACGAACTAATAGTTCATTTGGGAGATATTAGGAATGACCAAACAGGGAAACTAAGCGCCAAAATAATTTGATGATTACGAAAAGCAACATTAGCCAGATGGTTGGGGTATTCAGATGAAACACCATTCATTTGTTCAACGGTAACATAATATGCCTCACATTTCAATTGCTGAAAGTGTTGCTTTTAAAATATCTTAAATGCCATAATTCTGAAGAACTTGTGTTTAGTATCTGTAAATAACAAAGCAAAGTCATTGTATGATTGTATTTGAATTCTTTGCTTCCAACCTGATTCCTGCATCTCATGTCTAAAATAGTGTTGACCCCTGAGATGTTTATACTCTAATGCAAGAATCCCAAAACTATTCCATTAACAAGCCATATCGGTAATTTCCACACCATGATGTGTTAAATACTATCACTAATTTTAAACTACACGTTTGAGTATCATTCCCAAAACTTGCGATAACGCTTTAGCCAAATTCACCTGCTACGCTTTAACAGTTTGTCATTCATTTTACCAGCAATCCTGACAAGGGTTTAAAAGAAAACTATATGCATTTTGAGTGTTATTCTAGCCCCTCACAGTAACAACGAAAACAAAACTTTGCTGTTTAACACATGTAATAGGAACTCTGTCTGCGCAATCCCCTTAAACGTTTATTGACAGAAATATTATGCTTTCACGTGAATTCACATATTTATATAATCTCCGTTCGGTGTCAGTGAGTAATTTTTGTCCCGTATATCAGTCGATGATGTTAGTGAGCTTTCGCAATTCACTATATATATTCACAAATATATATATTTTTTAATTTGGTTTTTGCCTTTGACTCTAAATGAGAGAACATCAATATATATATAAACTTATATTTTAATATTTTCTGTTAACAAGCACTCCTGTCGACAAAAGTCTTATTTTCTATTTACAAAAAACTACCACTTTTTCAACAGCATTTCTTTATGCACTTGATTGAACTTTAGACCTCTATTAAAGTTTATCCTAATAAAAGAGCATCACTTATTTTGTATACTGATAGGAATTCGAAGCGTTCTTAAATTTTATGGGCGTTAATGTTTTGTGCGTGTGCTTCTTAGGAAACGTTGTAACCATTATCAAGTAATTATTATTACAGAAACTAATCCATTTCCCTTTGCGTATAATTTAATGTCTAACAAATTTTAATACATCGTAAAAGATACAAGGATATGTTAAAAAGAATGTGTTGCGTTTTCAGTCATTTGAAGGGTGAGGAAGGGAAAACTGTGTCAGAAAATATGAAAAGTGTGTTAGATAAAAATGATGGAGTACTGCTCTTTTTAAGATCGCAGATGAGCCGTCAGAAGAGACCGCTTACCAGATGATGTATAAGAAGTTTAGAACTTAGGGAACGCTGAATTCTTCGCGTAACCTTTCTTGGTTTTAATGTAAGGAAATTATATTACTGAATGTCTGTAAACCCATCATCATAACGTATTTTGTTCAATGCTATACTTTGTGTGTTTGTTTGGTTTATGTTAAATAATTTCTCGATTATTATGCAAGAAAGATTAATACTTTTTATTCGTTAACGAATAGATGTAGTCCTTTATAATTTAGCCGCTTCCTAACTCATAAATATTCAAAAGTATTCTATGAGAAATAAATAGAATTTGTTTTACATCTATACAACATACTCTTCCTTTGCTTTTTATTGATAGAGTTTTAAAGATAAGTTTCATAGATGTGTAAATTATTAAAAATTCTTTTCCACGTTTCCACGATCAACCTTAGACGTAGAAAGTTAGATGTAACTGTGCATACCCCAAACTCTTAAATCATAAAACTTGCATCTTGTTTTTCCGAAGGAAAAGATATGCAGCCGTTTCTAACAATATTCCTTTTTACCTTCGCAGGCTTGGAAAAAAGGGACACATTTTACTGTATTAATGGCTCCTAGGGAAGAAAGGTATATCACATTGCTTTCATTAATGCAGGCCACCTTCTCCGACACAACCTTCTGCAGTCATCAAGCCGCAGCTTTGGAAACAAGACTTGAAAATAGCAAGGTGGCTATTAAACGTCATTTAATAGCTGTAAACTATATAAATGGACATTCCAAGGAATCTGTGAAATCTTAGAACGTATATTTTCAAACTCCAGGATTTGGATATGTTAGTCTAAATTCTAGAAGTTAAGTTTAATAGTCTCACTGACTTATGTTTCATTTATTTATTTTCTCTTTCTTTGGGCTGTTGGGACAAATGACAGACTGCCTCATCTAGCAGATGAGCCGCTACATCAATAATATAAAAACAATATTATTTTCCTTTATTTTTCTGAATAAAAAGGGGACTCCATAGTATATTAGATAGTTAAATTGAATTATTTCCTTTTCATTTATCTTATCGGAAATATCTTATTTTCTACATAGACCAGATTTTATGCTGCATTAGTTGGAAAAAGTACTGTTACACTTCACTGTGGCAGAACTTGTTTTCTTTTGGAAACTTGGGACCTGTGTCTAATCGCCCTCGAAATTGATAGAGTCTTATTTAAAAGCTGTGCCAAAAAATGAGGTAGCTCTTTTGCCTAGTTTTAAATATCTGAGTTTACTTTTATATACTAGTTAATAGGAAAATAAATTTTAGGTATCATAATAAACTTTCATTTATAACATTTAACATTTATATTATTTAGCATTCTAATGTGCGTTGTCTTACTAAAATTAGATTTGTTTGCTTGTATGAGCCTAATATTAGAAAATAATTTGTGTAACAAATGGAAGTGCCTAGAATTTCAATTCAGTTGCGAATATTTGACTTCCGAGTTCAGATTAATGAAGAGAAGTTATTCTGCACACGAAATTTATTTCAAACATTTCAGTCCTTTAGAGAACGCACGTTTTCTGCTCAATGAATTGAAATTTGATTTCACGTGATATCAAGTTTGCGCTTGACTAACTGTTTATCTAAAGCTGAAATCTAAGCTTATGCTGTACTTTAATATTAAAAATTTAAGTTAAAAAGTTATTAAAGTATGGATGATATTTTTTAGCATTTTGAAGTTAGTATTGCATTTCTTATAAGCATGATTACAGCCTCTTCTTAGAATTTTATACGTGATATTAATATGTTTTTAATGGCGTTTAACACATATTAATGGATCACCGACACCATATATGGCCGTAGACTTGAAAAAATAAAATTTATAAAAGAACTAACAAGTTTATTTAAAAAAAAGCATAATTTTATAAAAGCTAAAAGAATGCTCTTTTCTAGAAACCTGAGGCATGTAAATATTTTTTCCCATGTAAAATAAGTTTAAGAAAAGTTCCATTTTATTTTTATTTGTATTGCTTGGAAACCTCAGCTTGCTTCAGGCAGGTTTCCTTTCTTGGTAGTTTTTTTACAATTTATATGCAAAAAAAGTGTCTTCTCTAGAATTACCTTTTTAATGTACTCTTTTCTCTCGAGAAAAACGAAAAAAATTATCTTGGAAATTAATTTTTTTCTACGTGTTTTTAAAATTTATTTTTATTTAAAAACGTGGTGTCAAAATCATTGTAGCTTCTTATTCAACCAAGTTATGGACTCCTTTGCATTTCAATAGCATTTTATTAATAGATTCGATGTAAATTATTTAATACGTTTTGCATTGTGAACTACGGTGATGCACCCAAGAAATGCTTAAAAAACTTATTTAATTTTAATAAATACTAGAATTGAACTCATCCAAGACATATAACTTAATATGTACTGTTTACTAGAAAGCGGAATAATGATACGGATATTTGTAAATATCTGAAACGTACTGTAAATATAATAGAAGAGTATACGTGAAAGTGAAAATAAGAAATGTCGGCTTGTGAAACTTAATTCCTGACACCAGCTATCAACATGCTAGCTAAGAACATCTTTTCCTTTTTTTCTGAAAGCCTATTTTGATATTTCAATTGAAATATTGCATGTGAGTATAAAATGTGGTCAAGGAAATTAAATTGCTAAACAGTTTTTAAATATGTCTAGTGCCATAAAAGGTATATAAGTACGTGACATTTCCTAAAATGCTAATTTCTAGTTTACTACCGATCCTTTATTCAAAGCGTTTAATCAAAAGCAAACTACAGAAGTGACATTTTTGACTAAAGTTTACAAAGGACATAAACTTCAAGCATGAATTAAGTATTTTAAATTTAAGTTATAAATTTATTCATATAAAATTATTATCGTTAGACAAATGAAAAGTGTGAGACTTTCAAGAGAACGCTTTCACGTTTTCAGAAGAAATAAGGAATGATAGATGGCGTATAAAAACGGACATATTGTTTAAGTCAAAGCAGATTATATGTCTAATTTCTGATATCAGTGAGGCTATATTAAGAAAAAAAGGTGGTACAGTTTGAAACATATGTATCTCCTTAATTTTGTGCATTTCTAGCATATTGGTAGAAGAAAGGGATGGAGTAATGTGGTTAAATGCTTATGAAAACGAATATGTCCAAAGAAGTTCGGAAAAATTATAAATTCTCGTTGTATTCGCGCTTTGTGATACAGAATATCCCCGCTTACTTCAGTTCAATCCATTCTCACTGCAGCAGTGCTTGCCCCACTTGAATGCCAGTGCAAACAGTAAAGGTAGATAAAATAATGCATAGAAACAGTAGTGTTAAGTAGAAAAGATATAGTAATGCGTTACATATCATGGCTATGATTAATGTCGGGACATTGGCAACAATAACAGGTGAAAATCAAATTCGCTGAAGAAACCTTGTATTTGGCGTACATTTACAAAAAACACTCAATCGATTTCGAGGGCAGCTACTGGTCCCTCCTCATCAGAACAAAATATCTAGAAAGGGAAAGAAAACTGAGTAACGGCTTTTTATACTCTCGGGTAGAACCACGCGCGAGGAGGCAACGCCATCTATCGGCAAAACTAATCATCAAGAATTACGTTAATAGAATTTTAAAAGCGCTAGGAAGGACTGGATTAGACTTAAAATCGTTCACTAAGCTTGCTAAATCTTTGTGAATGTGAAAAGCCTCAAGAAAATCCAATTCACCAACGGAAGAAGCTTTTTGGATAATTTTTGCAGATCCAAAGTCAAAATTATGATTAAATTTCCAACTATGATACGCTATTGAAGACTTGTTAATTTCGCCCAAACAAAAAGAGCGTTAAAGTTTCGAATCAAGAAACATGAATCTTATGTCCGAAAGGGCGAAATTAACAAGTCTTCAATAGCGTATCATAGTTGGAAATTTAATCATAATTTTGACTTTGGATCTGCAAAAATTATCCAAAAAGCTTCTTCCGTTGGTGAATTGGATTTTCTTGAGGCTTTTCACATTCACAAAGATTTAGCAAGTTTAGTGAACGACTTTAAGTCTAATCCAGTCCTTCCTAGCGCTTTTAAAATTCTATTAACGTAATTCTTGATGATTAGTTTTGCCGATAGATGGCGTTGCCTCCTCGCGCGTGGTTCTACCCGAGAGTATAAAAAGCCGTTACTCAGCTTTCTTTCCCTTTCTAGATATTTTGTTCTCCTGATGAGGAGGGACATGTAGCTGCCCTCGAAATCGATTGAGTGTTTTTTGTAAATGTACGCCAAATGCAAGGTTGCTTCAGCGAATTTGATTGTCACATTGGCGTGTTTCTCTTCTATTGTAATAACAGGTGGTCTTTAACGTACTCTCAGAGGAAGAAATAGAACGAACTAAGTCCGGTTACTGGGTCGAGTATGTAGAATATAGTGACGAACAAGTGCACGTTTTCTTTTGGGTAACCTTTCACTGAAATGAGCATGGATTACCTTTCGAAAATGTTTGTAACTGTTACAACCCTTACAATATACAATGGAGCGCTTCCAATTTAAACTTGAGGCATCTGCGAATGCCCAGAATCTTTGATGACTCTAACTTCTTTTTTTGATTTACTACTATGCAGTTTTCGGTTAAGTGTCTCCTGTATTGAGTCTGAGTGCAAGTTAAAATGATTAATAAATGATGTGTGTGAACGTTTAGTAGCTTTTTGGATTTAAGAAAACAGCCTTCCCAGCGTCAACATCTATGTACGAGCGAGGAGACAATGCAAGAAGATTTATATTATTCTACTTGTTCTAACTGTTTAATTAAAATTTAGATTGCTCATGAAATCCTGGCACCCGAACAGGGACACTGGTTTTAAGTAAAAGGTGTTTTTTAATGAAGAGAAATAGATAATAATAGATACCTTATTAAAAGTGTGAACACCACTCAGAACAAATTTTACAAAAGCCGCTAATAGGCTAGATGAAGCTTTAAAAACTAAACCGATATATTCAGAAGAAACTGATGTAGCGTTTTCGCTGCTAAGTAATAAGTTTACAAAATTAGAAGCCATTGATGGAGATATTTTAGATCTTTTATCAAAAGATCCGAATTCGGATCAAAATATGTTTGATCAAGAATGTGAAAAGATAAATTCTTATTTTGATACATACATATCTTTGAAAACAAAAGTAGAACGATTTCGAAATGACCTGAGTAATAACGTATCTAGTAATGATTCTTCTGTTGAAGTGGTAAATAAAAGAAATGTTAAATTACATAAAATCGAGTTACAAAAATATGATGGTTCAATTAAAGAGTGGCTTGGGTTTTGGAGTTTGTTTAAGAAAATTCATGATGACCCATGTTTATCGAATGAAGACAAGTTTATATATCCCATTCAAAGCACCGCAGAGAAGTTGCGCGCTCGTCACCTTGTGGAAAGTTTTCCACCTACGTCAGATAATTATCCGTTGGTGACTGAATGTGTTGGAGCTTTTAATTCTTAAGAGTTTGTGTATAAGTTTTGAGTTCAATACCCAATGATAATTCAATATTTGGATAAACAATTCTCAATAACCTGAATGTGTAAAGTTCGTGACAACATGATAAACACAATATATACTGTAAAAATAGTGTTCAAATCAATCGTAAATAGTGACCAAGAGCTCCAACAGAATAATTAAATATGCGTTGTGTCATAAAACAGTAGGGTCCAGTGTTCTAAATTAAAGTGAAAACATTACAAGAAGTTAAAATTAAATATAGAATTTATTAAGATACTTTGAATTAATACAGAATTGTACATTTGGTGGCGGTGGTGAGGAAAAAGTAAAAACATTCATACCAACAATCCCAACAGGGAATTTAACATTGTAGACAAACGAACTCGGCCAACATCACTGAGCTCCGCCATGTGACGATCCAAACAGTGCATTGACTTGGAGAAATACATTGTAGATATGGTTGGCTGTAAACATGGGTTTTCTAGGGAGAGAAAAAAAAAGGAATTAGTTAAGTTTGGACATTTTCGTCGCCCTCCATAGTATCCTTCTCTCGTCTATTTCTTCCGACATCGATGTTTCTCTGATAACGCTGACGCTTTCAGCTCCGTCTCCTTCCGTCAAAATGGCTGCATGTCAGTCTACCCGTCAGTCCTCCTCGTCAGCCTCCCAGCCTTTTTACTCGAAACGCCAAGACCGCTTGATTGGCGATTTTTGATGGTAGTAAAACCGCCAACAGCCCGGCAACCCCAGGGAAAAAACCACGCAGGCAGGTGCAGTCCAAGGTGGAAAGAGCTCCAAGACGTGGTGAAGAATCGCTGCTAGCCTCGACGAGGGGTCCCAATCCAACATAGGAAAAGCCTGCGAGTAAGCCAAAACATCCCGCCAACCTGACCCTGCGGCAGAGTTAGTAATGTAGAAACTAGCCTCTCCGCAGGGTGCAATTTTTACTAATGTTGACAGAGGTT
>KL817719.1:0-24080 GCA_000611955.2 Stegodyphus mimosarum
GTATAAATAATCTTCTTTTAATTAACGGTTTTCATTTAAATGCAGCAAATATATAATATTTAGGATTTGTAAGTCATACATTTGCAGATTTTGTATTTTTTCTTCCCCTTCAATAGAATTTATGAATCTTCAAACATGATACCTTAAAACGAGGTATATTAATATTAATTTCATATTGCAAAATATTGAACAATCATAGGGTAGTGCTGCCATTTAGAATCAAAAGAAAACACTAGAAACTCAAGATTAGAACTTTTGGTGTAGAAAAATTATCACCTTTTAGGAGGTTAAAAAATTGACAAACATCCGGTATATTTTTTATACCGGTGCCCTTCAAAGGGATAACAAAATACACCACATATTCCCTCCCGATAATAGATGAAATTATAAGAAAAATTAGGTCAACTAAATATATGACAACCTTAAACCTGACGTCAGGCTATTTTCAAATTGCAGTAAAACCCGAGGATGTCGAAAAGACAGCGTATATCACAAAGTCAGGCGTGTATGCCTTTTTGAGAATGCCGTTTGGCTTAAGCGAAGCTCCGGTTACATTTCAAAAAGTTATGGATATTGTTTTAAGGCCAGTTTTGAGAAAAAAGTACTATCATTTATTTCGATGATATTATTGTAACAAGCGAAACCTTAGAATAACACATTAAACATTTAGAGGAAATGTTTACATTATTACATGAAGCGGGCCTTAAAGTTAATCCTAAAAAGCGCAAGTTTGCTGCCAAGGAATTCAGGTATCTCGGCTATAAAATCTCGAAAAACGGTACAGAAACTGACAATTCGAAAAGTATAGCGATTCAAGTTATCCACCGCCAAATACTCCTAAGAAGTTATTATCCTTCCTGGGTATGTGTTCCTATTATAGAGTATTTATAAAAGATTTCGCAAATATAGTTGAACCTTTGTTGGTGCTTAAACGAAAAACGACTAGGTTCACATGGACAGCGGAGGCAAACAAGGCGTTTGAAGAATTGAAACACGCCTTAATTAATGCCCCTTTTCTTAAATTCTCGGAAGGGGATCAAAATTTAGAGATCGCAGCAGACGCATCAGACTACGCAGTTGGGGCAATTCTCTCTCAAAATGGGCAACCGATAGCTTTGTTTAGAAAGGCGCTTAATCAAACTCAGCGAAATTATAATGCAACTGAGCGGGAAACTCTCGCAGTCCTACTATCGGAGCAAAAATTTCAAGTTTCTTTGGGAGTGCACCAATAACTGTGCATTCAGATCACGCGGCAGTTACGCCGCAGAATTGTTCCTAGGAAGAAAACTTTTAACACCTCTGGATAAGCTATTTTTCGTTCAACAAAGACAGGAAGAGTTTTAATTAAATGATATTCAGATAATTATTAATGAGGCCATCAAAAATTCTGATGCGGCGAGGTCGAAACAAAAACTGTACTATGATAGAAAGATACATGATGTAGACTATACCATAGGCTAGAAAGTGCTAAAATTAAAGCACTCCTTGTCATCTGCACCCGAAAATAGGGTAGCCATACTTTAGCTCAGATTTGAGGACCCTTTTATCATAGAGAAGATAAAATTTTCAACGGGGTTTACTTAAAAGCAGAAAATGGACAAAAATCTATCATGAACTTCGATCAAATTAAACCCTATTATAGTCGTACGAATTTTCTAATCTTAAAAGATTTATTGCAAGCTCCTGAAACAGCACCAAGAATATTAATTTCACCGTCGCCAAACAAGGATCCCCCAGCAACGAAAAGAAAGGCCGCTAACACCGAAGAAACCATAGCGAAACGAAGGTAAATTCAACAAGATAAAAAATCCGACAGAACGAGGAGTACTAAGCAGACAGAAGTTCCCCTTCAACAAGAGTCAGCGCCTATGAGACAGCGAAAAAGGCTCTTGAAACATAAGCAAAGAAAACGGCAAACTATAGAACCCAAGCCACAAGAAGATGCTAGAAGAATATACCAATCCCCCGGAAGCAAGGATGAAAAGAAAGCAACCTGACGACACGAGGTCCATTCATTCCCAGGAACCAAGAAGAAGTAAAAGGTTTTTCAAAGATTCAGAAACAAGGTTGGCAAGGTACAAGACAAAGAGAAAATTGGAATGGCGAAAATTTATTTTGTAAATACTTTCTATTAGAATTCTCAAGTTCCGAGAAACTAATTTCTGAATATCTTTAGTCAAAACACTTCAATTGTGTTAACGTAAAGATTGTAGCCAAGCGTTGTGAATTTTGTATAGCAAATATAACAAATGATGTAAAATGAATTTGAAAGTATTACGTGTTAAAATGTTCTATTGAATTTGAAATGTTAATGTTAGCTTTTAAACTTTTGTAAAAGTAAAAGTTTTGTTTTGTCTAGTTTGTCTAGTTTTGTGTTTAAGGAGTTTTCTAAGGTCTGGAAAGTCGAGTTTATAACAAATCGTAGTGATTGGATAGTGGTAGATTGCCGTCGCGGAAACCACAACATAAAAACCTCGTCTCAGAACAATTTCTGGAGAGCATGGGGGGAAGAACAATAAGTTTCGTATGAATGAAACCGCTTGAGTACCAAAATAATTGCAAGAAAGAGTAACTGTTATGTCATCGAAACTGTTATGAAAAGAACTAATACTCTTTCCTGCCAGAAGACTGAAAGGTGAAGACTGACGTCTGATTGAAAGAAAAGATGAAATAGATGAATGTAAAACTCGTTCAAATTGTGAATCCCTATTTTTCTTAGTTTTAATGTAGATTTAGATATTTGTGTAAAATTGGCTTTAAACAGTAAACGTTTTATTGATGAAAGTCATTCAAGAAAGAATTTCTAGAAGTTTAAAATTTTGATATTAAGGACTTCTTGTTTAGAATTTAAACTCTTAAACAAGGTCGTTTAAGACCTTATTCATCGAGTAGTTAAATTCTGGTGGGGAAAGGTGTAAGGTTTATCCTAAGTTTATTAACAGTTGTTTTAAGTTTTGTGTCTTACCTATCTTATTCTAATTTCAGCTTGCAATTTCCTGCCAGAATGTAAATTCAGAAACGCAGTTAATGTAAATGAGAAAGAGTATTATTTAAGTCGCGACTTCACCGACTTCAAGAGAGAGAGAGTCTGATTCCCTGACTAGCGCGCGTTTGCTTTTTGGCTACGTCTCTCATAGCTGTTACTACGCTCGGCCATACTTGGCTTCCCCGATTTAATTAATACTTAGAGGCCAACTTGTTAGATCTCTGATAGCTTCGGATATACCTTTTAAATAGCTTAGTTAAGCTAGTTTTAGTTTAAATTATTATTATTTTAAGTTCAAGCCCGAGGGGCGGCTTTGTGTAAAGTAGGAACTGAATGTAAATATACTGAAAAATAAAGAGTTTTAAACCCTCTTTAAGTCTTACGTGTTCTGTGCACACACTTAAGCGATTATTCGCTTCTTAATGTTCGTGGGGTTCTAAGTTAGAACTTTAGATTTAAATAGGAAAACCCCACAAGTGAAACATCTTTTCAGTACCAAAGATATTAAAATGTTCAGCATTGTGCTCCAAAAAATAGATGTATGCTAATCTATAGAACACACTTGACGTTTTTGCGATTACAACTATAATTATGGCCGTTAAAATAACATCGTGTCTGTATTAACTAGAATTATAATGTAATTCCAATTAAATTTATCAGTACTCGCTCTTTATTGCACCTTGAGGGAGACGTATTATTTTTATCTATGATATAAGATACTTTCTTCGCAAAACAAAACTGTAGACACGATCATGCCTAGGAAACAACCTTCGAACGGCTTATGGCAAGTATTGCCAGTTTGCAAAAAATAAGATCCTAATCAAACTTCGACCATCCCTGGCGAATACACCTTCTCATATTGTCATTCGACAAATTATGAGGTCTTTCATTTATCTTTAAAATTTAAGCTATCTGTTATTGACTGAGAAAAGCTGGTGATTCACTGTAGTTAATTTGTAGTTAAAATTACAACTAACACAGCTATAATTGCAGTTGTGTACAATGACTATTCAAATTACAATATAACTGGAAAAACAATTAGATTTTGGCTCAGCAGTAATAGAGTAGATAAGTTCAAATCGGATTCGAATTCCGGCTAACAATCTAAATGTTTGGACATCTCTGTGGAATTCCTTATGTGTAACATGAATACAAACCAGTTTCCTTTAGAAAATTCTCCGTAAATACATCATTCTAGTTAAATGTTTCCTCTCATTCAATTAAATAAAGACCTTTTTCTGCTTTTCCTCACGGGTGATGTAAATATGAGACAGTTTTTTTAGAGAGTCCTCCATAGAAGCATCTGTTGGTGCTTTACTATAATCCAAATCATATAACGTTCACGGGCGCAAAAGAAAATTATACTTTTATTTGTTTTTACCTGAAACTGCCGAAAATAGTTCGTGCAAATACTTTCACTTCTAAATATATAATGCGTTTTAACTATTTATTAAAAATGTGCGCTATGTTTAATAACAGACTAATTCTCAATAATTTTTTTTTCAATGACGAGTACTAGCTATTTTAGACATTGGCCAATACTAAAGCCAGAAATGGTGGTCACAAAACTATGGAGGCACCTAATAGGCGGGCCACTGTTGCCTCCTATAAAGGGAGGGACAAATTACATCCATACCTTATCCGGGATTCGAACACGGAATTTTTTGGTCTGGCAGTCAGAGTCACGAGCCATTTTCTCACCTAGGTGGCAATTCGTAATGAATACAGTTAGTAAAGTATTTAGTACACGCAGCAATTGTTCAGGTCAGAGTCATTTTTCTACCAGCTAAAGCAATCGGTTGGATAAAATTATGAGACTTAGTTTAATCCTTGATGTTCCCCTTGCTGAAAAGGAAAGGATAAATGAAGTTTTCATGATTTATTTCTTGTGTAATATAAAACAAGAGCAGCTTGTCTTAACAAATCCTCCGCGAAAACATTCCTTTGTGCAAGCATGAACTCTTTTCTTTAATCTTATAATACATATTCACATGTATGAAGAAGATCATAAACATGCATATTTTCTTACTAATGTTATGTGCATTTAGGCCTATACAAAATAGGCGATATTACTTCCTTTAAATAAATTAAAATTCATGCCGCTATCAGACACTGCAATACATGCAGGATGATTCAAAACAGAAAATAGTAATATTTTTCTTGTAGGTGATTATACCATTCTATTATTTAACAACTCATCATCCAAAATGAGAAAAACATTTCGCATATACTACGATTTACTATAATTTACAAATATGATCACGATCCCGTTACCTATGCCACTGAAATTATAAGGGCCATTTGCTTTTTTGATTACATAATTAGAATAATTTTAAATTTAATTAAGATGTTATTACAATTACATTGTAATAGTTATTAGATTATATAATTAAAATTATACTGCATATCCAATTAGATTTCACAATTAAAATGTAATTATAATTAAAATGCATTTGCGTAAATTGTAATTAAAAATAGTTACATTGTAATTGTAAGTACAAAAGTAACTGTATAATATTATTACAGTTACTGTGTTTTCAATTGCATACTACAGTTATGTTTGCAGTTAAGATTATGACTTTCCTGGGCTACATAATTGCATTTATCAGAAGCAAGTATTTTCCTAATTATATAATTATAATTACCTACTGCAGTTACAATTACAGTGTAACTGTAATTAGACTATATAATTGCAATTAGATTATGCAATTACAATTTAATTGCAATTGCACTGAATATGAAATTAGATTTCATAAATACAACGTAATTATAATTTAAATGAAATTGCATAAATTGTAATTGTAATTAAAAACAGCTACTTTGTAATTCTAATTACCTAGTTAGTGCATAATGTTATTACAATTACAATGTAATTTCAACTGAATACTACAATTAGAATTACAGTTATGACCATAATTTCAGTAGGCTACGTAATTCTAATTATCAGGGTCAATTACTTTCCTAATTAAGTAGTTATAATTACCTACTTCAATTGCAATCAAAATTACATTGTAATTAACTAATATAATAATAATGTATTTGCAATTACATTTTTATTGTAGGTTAGGTTAGGTTATTCAATTATGGCAAAGCACACGAGGGCTATCTGCATAAAGGGAGGGATGCCTTCGTGGAGGACTTTCAAAGGGAAACTGGCTCCTATACACGTTCCACATAGGGAAAACCACGAAAACGCCCATGCAGCCAGCCTGTTCGCGGGATTCGAACCTCGGACCGAATTACCAGTGTTCAGCGTCTTTACCGCTCAGTCGCTGGTGGGCCGGTCATTTTTATTGTAATTGTAATTAGATGCAATAAAATTTATAATTGTAATTAGATTATATAATTATAATATCTGTAATTGCGATTGCATTGAAACTGTAACTGTATTTAAGAATTATATTGCAATTACATGCATTGTTGTTTTTATTAAAATGTAGTCACATTCTAACTGTAAAGTAATCGCAGAGTCTAATTGCAATTGCAATGCAATTGGAATCACACATTTCAAAAAATTATTGCAATTGCAATTACTGTTGCATTTTAATTTTAATTGTAATTGCAATTTCAGTTTTCCAGACTATGACCTAACACTTAGAGAATAATTAAGCTGGAAAATGAAAATTCTGTATACATAAATAATCATTTAATTTTACTATAGCTGGCATAAACACAGAAAAGGTGGAAGTTTTGAACGAGCTATTTATTTCGAGTCGTTATTCAAAATCTAACGATAAAACCCATTTTCCTCTAGCGAATAGTTAGTTTCCACTCATCAGTTACCTCTCGCAGAGGAAATATATCACCTGTCAGTTTAAGTTAAGAGTTGAGAGGGGAGGGCATTTCGAGACAAGCCGCATATATGCTGCTTTGCCGTTTTGTGCCGAAATTGAGGCTTTCGCATATATGCTGCCTTGCTGTTATGAAGGCCAAAATATTTGGATGCATATATGCTGCCTTGCCGGTATGAGAGCCAATATTTTCGGACGCATATATACGGCCTTGCCGTTTGGAGGGTTGATGATAACGAGTGTATATTGCACCATCGTATCAAATGTCTTTATGTACTTATTTTCACTTTATATCTACAATTTACTCATCAAAACATTTCTGGACGGTTTTTTCACAATTTGCATTAACGGCTGAAAGTTAACTACTGGTCAGCTGCCATTTCAGTAGTGAATAAATAAATAAATAAATAAATATGTATTTATCTAAGAAATGTATTGGAACGCCAACGGAATTTCAAGAAACACTAGAAGTGATATATCTAACGATAATTAAATTCAGTTTATTCAAATTTTTCCCTTTGAATGTTTAATTTGAGGCTTTTCATAATAACGAATCCTACTCAGAAAAGATTATTACGATAGCTAAAAATAATTATTTAAAAAAGTTTCAATGCACTTACTTGATACTTGTAATTTAAGAAACTGTGTATTACTTTTTTTATTATTATAAGACTTTTTTAGGATTTTTGAGGTGTGAGGATCCGGGAGAAATTCCTTTTTCTCGTCGCACCATCCCCCTGAATGGATTAACTGTAGGAGCTTCTATTCATTATGAATGCATTGAAAGATATTCAATATTCGGAGACTCAAAAATCATTTGTCAGGAAAATGGACAGTGGTCATCTGTTAAACCTCAGTGCATTCTGAAGGAAATTATTCCAGGTTGGTCTCTATTTTAATTAACCTGGCAAAGGCAAAATTTCTCTTACTCTCTTTAAAACTCTTAAAAAAGCTTTTATTTATTGCTATTTAAGCTAAGTCTATTGATTTATTTTATTTTATGTGGGTAGATCACTGCTCAAAACCGAACGCTCCTAAAAACTCTATCGCTCATGTGAACTTTCCTGATCAGCAGCCTCTACAAGTGTTCCTGAATGCCAACATGTGAGTTTTGATTATTTTTCATTTAAATCTTTTAAAGAACGCTTGTTGCAAATTTCACTAAAAAGGATATAATAATTGAGCATGCTTAGGTTAATGTACATCTTTACATTTCACTATCCCTCAGTAAGTACTGTTTGTCTAAAAGTATTTGGGCAGTTACACAAATAGGGAGTAACAGAATTGATTGTCCCAAATTTTCGGGGACACTTAGGATATAGCAAAAGCAATAGTTTTCATAATAAAATGCGAGGTGGACTATGTGAACGCGGAATCATAGCAAGTACAAAATATAGGGAATAGGAGAGGTCATTTTAATCATGGATATTTACAAAATATAATATTTACAAAAACTATGCTAATATTCAGAAGTCTTACTCAAATGATTAAGCACCAACAGCAATATGTGCATCATAACCTCCATAAGTCATATTTCTGCAGCAGCGATGCTAATTCTGATAACAAGGTCTTCAACAGAGTCAATCTGTGTTTCTAAATGACATACGTTGTCGTTGTGATTCTCGTACTGCAGTCGCTGACTGTTTATCTCAGCAGTTCTGGCAAATATGAAACACTAATTCTTGCAAATGCCCGAGATTGAAACATTTTTTTGACGCGTGTCTCAACCTAACAGCTGGAGGGACATCTTAGAAAGGAAGTTACAATGCAAACCACGGGGAATAGCCGTGGCCAGTTTTAAGCTTGGAACCGGTTACCACAGCTTGATCAGCATTTCTATCATATTGGTTCTCTTACCCGCCCAAGCTGCCCACTTTGCTACTTAAATGAAGAAATGGACAGGACCCACATCCGAAGGTGCCCGGCCCTGCGTGGAGCCGCTGAAGTGGATAGGTATTGGACCGCTAGACGCCAAATGATGAAATATTGATTTTGTACGTTATATGTTCACAGAGTTCTGGTTTGTTTGTAGAGTATATGTCTTATTTTCGGCCACGGAAAAAAAAATTATGGCCTTCTTTGATTTTAAATTTTTATCCACCAATACTCAACAGAAAAGCCTCTGCAATATTTCATCTAAAACCATTTTCGAAACATTTTCATCGCATTTTAGAGAATTACTTCCTAAATATTTTCAAATTAAATTTCAAGATTTCAATTTGTAGCACACAGGTAAATGAATTAATCTTTCTCACTTATAAGTTTCCTATATCTGGTAAATTTTTTCTCTGATATAACTGCTATTGCCTAAAGGTTTAACTATGAGAAGTCGAATCTTCACTTTTGATATTATGACACAGACATACTGAAGATGTGTGACTTCCGTACTTGCTTCATATAAAAACTAAGACAAATAGCGGGAAAAATTGAAGGAAAATAACTAATGTTTCTATGGACAATTATGCTATAAGTTTGATTAAAACACACCAGAAGCTGTTTTAACTGCTTTATGCTACTATGATTTGATATATTTTTGACTGCATAAAATTACGGAATTTAGGAATATGTTAGCTGAGTGCATAACTGAAAATTATCATTAAAATATTTTTAATTAGTCTTCTGAATGCGAATTTTGCTAGTGAGACTAAATTTTGCCATGAGAGCTGTTGCGTATTTTAATATGTGACAAGTAAAGTATTTAAATGATCATGAAAGTTAGTAGTCGAGTGGGATTAATGAAGCAAGAAGGGTATCAATTGCTAGCATTCATATCAATTGCTAGCATTCATAGCGCCATACTTGGTGCTATGAATACAATAAACATACTTGGAACTATGAAGGCCATAACCAATCCTCATCAAATTGTATAGGCAGTTTTAAAAGATAAAGAAAAGCATCTTGTCGAATACGATTGGATTATATTAGATTATCTAATTCCCGAAACAAATACAAATACAAATATATAAATATATAAATTCTACCACTCTTATAGGCGACGTAGTCCTTTTTCTATTAAAGACAAACAAACTATTAACATGTTTATATATATATATTAAAGGTATGAGAAAATTCAATTTTTATACGGACTCATACAGAAGGGAAACAAAATACAAAAATTCTGCTACAACTAAATTAGTGAAACAGAAGAAAAATTTCCATTTTTATTGTGATCAAAAGCTTTAAAAGATATGCCTAATTAAACCTTTTGAGGACATATACAGCTTCATAAACTATGCATGTTAAATTTTAGAACGTTAACTTCTGAAAGATAAAATTTTTAGGTTAGAAGGAAACTAAAATAATGGGTTTCAAATTCTTGGTAGTAGAAATGAGGAATTTCGAAATTTTTTTAGTTTTAGAAATTAAATATTTGCGCGATCTTTAATGTGTTACTTCTGCCATTTTTTAAAACCCGAAGAAAAATAGTTTAAATCATATAAATTTGCAAAATATTTCAAGCGCAATTACGCATTTTACATTAGTACCATCACTTTAACCAAAATATAGCTAACTAAAATTTTATTTACAAAAACATTCCTATTACTATTTAAATTTCGTTTATTTTTCAAAGAGAAATCATGTGTTGATAATAATTATCATGCACCGAAAACCTCCTTGTTTCGTTAATTTTTCGAACTGTAACCATAGGCCTACGAACAATTATTCAAAATGTGTTTAGTTGTGAAGTTTTGCTGCAACATACTTTATGGCGTCGGTCACTTATAATAATTTAATATACATTTTTAAAATTAGAAGTTCTTACAAATCTTCTAATTGTAAAAATTAATGTTAAATAACATGGATTTTGCGTCAGAAAAGTAAAAATTATTCTTCCGTGGCTAATTATTGGTGTCGCTGGCCTTCATAAAAACTAGAGCATTTATATGTGAATACTTCATATTTTTTTTTGCTTTGCTAATGATGATTCATGGTTACTGAATTTAAAATGATTCGGCGTAATTTGCTCCCAATGAAATGACATCTTTTATTGAGTCTGCCTGGTTTAGGAATAAGTGATGTCGTATCATTCATTCCTCAAAATATCCTAAGCCAATTATATTTGAAATGAGAGATAAAGTTTTGACTTTTCTACGGTTATAAATCTATCGTAAAGTGTTGCCGAAAGCAACTGCACGGAATAGCAGAGAAAATGTATTGATACCTCGGTATGCACGAGCTTTGAGGTACGTCCCGTTTGGACGCGAAACGTTTTGTTTACGATATTTGTTTGGAACAACTGAAGTTCGATAAGCCACAATTGCACCCACTACCTTTTTCACACCTTTCCGTACAATGCTAAGACTGCCTATGAGCGCCAATAAGCCTTTTGCTACCATTTGTAAACAACCCGCGCTATAACTCTGAACTTGCAAATGATCTTATGTTTTTTCGCGTAAACGTTTTGTAAAATCATTAACAATGGGCTACACGGAAGTTAATGAGAAGAGAAGCAAGGAGAAAAAAAAGAGATTGTTGAAAAGTGTAAAGAGAGGATACGCATTCGAGACTTGATTATTGCTTACCATATGCCATGTAACGTTTGTGTCATAACTGCAAAAAACAAAGACGCTGTTAAATCGCTTATATTACGAAGGGGGTTAAAATTGGCTACCAATAAGGATCAGAACGCTGGAGCATGTTGAATGTTTTTTAAGCTGGATTAGGAAAAAAGATATTTATGTACAGTATCGCGTGCTGCACTTCATACACGTACAGTGCATCTTTCTCTCACTGCATTTGTATTTTAATATTAAATAGTATCGGAATAATAACAGTACAATACTGTTCAAGAATGGATCAATTTTTTCTAGTTATTTCTTAATGGAAACGTTCGTTTGACATACGTTAAAGATCTAGAATGAATTAATGAAATATACCTTGGTAGCACCGTTTCTAAAGATAAATTTTTTATTCTAAAGCGCTCTCTTGCTCATCCCATAGATAAGATATATATTTCTGAAATTTCATATTCTCATTAAAACGCAGCTATCTTGTGTGAAAGAAAATGTTTTCTAGTGATGATAAACATTAGAAAATTAAAAATATAATGCAAGCGTTTTACTTTTCTTCATTCTTAATTCTCCTTCCTTCTTCAGGTCCTTGTCTCAGAGGTTGCGCGTGATAAATATAATTCGAAGACAAGGTGGAGACTTTTCTGACATACCTGAAGGAATGTTTTTAGTCGGTACCAGAGTACAGTACAAATGTAAATCACGTTTTTACAAATTGTACGGCTCAGAATACCAGACTTGTTTGCCATCTCGTACATGGAGTGGATATCAACCAGCCTGTATACCAGGTATAAGATGAATTTTAACTATAGTTTTTCTAATTTTTTATTCTAATATGTTATACCATTTCAACGTTTAGAAAAATTAATTATAATATTTATTAGGGCATTCGGGAAGTTCTGGGCTTTTTTATGATAAGTACGAATGAAGGAGTACACGAACATGAGAAACTTTCATTGAATTGCATAAACTCCATTTTATTCTACTACTGTTTGCCATCTCTCAGCCAGCAGAAAAAATTCTTTTTAAAAACGTCGGTACGTTTATTCATAAAGAAATTGTGGACGAGCTGTTAAATAGTCTTCAAAGGAGTGAACTTCAGCCATTCAGAGAATTTTGAAGTGACCGGAAGAGATAAAAATTCGCGAGGACAAGGTCTAGTGAATATGGAAGTAGTACAAAATATTTCAAACATGCTTGAAAAATCTTTGTCAGAACTTCATCGAAATGTGAGGCCGAGCATTGACATGATAGAAGACATCGTCTCGAAATCGGTCATTATGGGCATTTTGCTTCGATTACTGCTTTTAAACCTTTTTAGTAGGTAGGGTTTCGAAACATGAAATACAAATCGTCAAATCCCTCATTTCTCCCATCTGCAATTCATGAAATGAAAAAACCCAATGCTTGTCTCTGTTTACAGAAGAAAGAAAATATGAATATTAAATTGAAATTACAAAGAGTTTGTATTACATGCTATGAACTGGTGAATTAACAATAAAAGCTCGAATTACACAGTGTACCTGAAAATGAGAAGATATTTCGGCGCGCTGACTGTTGACAGTTCTTTTAGTAATACAAATCACAGCAAAACTGCCATTTGGGAAGAGAATTTTTCCAAGTTTATTATACACAATTCCTTTTTAGTTCTACCGAACACAAAACATTACTTTTTGGTGATGCAGCTCCTCTCTGGATGTTACTAGAGGAGATTCTTTGGCTTATCCCATGATCTTTTTCCTGTAACATTATTGTATAGTATTCTCTTCTCAATCTTCAGTCATCAGCTATTTAAAAAAAGAACTTCTTTATTCACTTCTCAGCAAATAATCATATGCTAAACTTGTAGAGACATTAGGTTATTACGAAGCAGGACAGGGGAAAAATAAGCAACGCCTTCGCCGGGAATCGAACCACGGACCTCTCGATTACGCGTCGAGCATGCAGACCACTACACCACGAAGGCATGCGAAGAAGGCGGGAGAAATACCTTATATACTCCCCCTTTTAAAGGGCGACTGGGGTATTGGGGACCCAATCGCCAAATCGCGGTGGTAGAGAATCATCATCCACCACGTTTTTAGTTCGGGCGCCAGAGTAGAGACATTAGGTTATTACGAAGCAGGACAGGGGAAAAATAAGCAACGCCTTCGCCGGGAATCGAACCACGGACCTCTCGATAACGCGTCGAGCATGCAGACCACTTCACCACGAAGGCATGCGAAGAAGGCGGGAGAAATACCTTATAAACTTAGATCAAGCATATTCTATTACCCAAGCCTGTTCGCCTGGGACCGAACTCGGTTCGTACTCCACATACACTGGTCGTACCACTTGGCCACTGGAGGGACTTCGATCCTGGTGTATACATGAGCAATAAAAATATTTACTTACTGAAATAAAATCAGTGAAATTAATTTCTGTTGTGCTAACATTTTATCAGAATGCCCTCCACCAATATCAACCCATTCAGACGGTTTATACTGGGAACTCCAGCCCTACGACAGAGAATCTACAACATCATAAACCTGCTAATGTCAGCAGGACTGGATATTGTGGCCACGAACTAAGTAAGATCTATGTCAATTTTCTTTCTGAAATGTGCTTTACTATCGAAACTTGCTTTTCATGTTTTACTCCACCAGCAACAGTGCCAACGCGTGCCACTAGTACCAGAATTGCAGCAGTAAAAAATAATTAATTAATTAAGTAATCGAGCAGTGAGATAAATAATATTCAAACTTGCATGAATTTATGTATTCAATGTAACTACGATACATACGTACTTTATGTATCCACGAATTATTGTATATATATAGCGTCAACAACATTACTCAAGTACCCATAAATAATGTATATAGCAAATGTAATCAACTAATCAAGTGTTTTTATTGTAATCAAGTAATCAAGCATGCAACTAGTATTTAAATGCATAAACGGTATTCATAACATAATTATGTATCAATTATGTTTTTATTGCAATCAAGTATTCAGGTATATAATTAGTATTTAAATGTATAAACGGCATTCATAACATAATTATGTATCTACTATAAAAACGCACGTATATAATCAAATAACGCAACCCCAAATAATGAATGTAAATAGGTCTAAGGTATGTCTTACCGTAATCAAGCTGTCAAATACATATCTAATGTATTCATGTAACTCTGTCAGGTATGCAATGTATTAATGTATTTTATTGATGGATCATATTTCATGCATTTAAGAAGTATTACTATTATTACTATTGTTATTATTATTAGTATCAGTATGACTATTATTAATATTAATATTAGCATTTGACATTTTATTATTATTTGTCTTATATATATGTTCTATTCTGTATGTATATGTATTATTATTAGTATATGTCGATGTATCTAAGAATTATGTAAACGTGCGCCCAAGAGCTTCACCAACGCATTCTATAGCTAATATATTTTAACAGCTTATATATTCACGCAGCTAATCTATTCATGAAACATCATCCAGGTCCGTGTTTGTTCATGCAACTTCACAGAGAAGCAAATGCATTCACGAGGCAAGCCTCCTGGGACTTGATAGCTGCCGGTTCAAGATAGTGGAGGGCGTGGGACATACACTGGTGTGCAAAAATTAAGGACGAAGTCGAAAAATTAGCATATCAGCTGAACGAAGAGGCAGAGCGGACAGAAAGACCAATCAGAAGATTAAGTAAGGTGATGTACGGTAGCACATGCGCAGATATGCAGGTAGACGTAATGGGGGAGTGTCTGAGTAGTATAAAGCATGTTGTCGGTGTAAGATCAGTATTTCTGGCAAAGAGATTGCACGCCGTATAGCAGTTAAAATCACACCGAGTTGCTGCCTCAGCGAGAAATGGCGAATAATCAATCTGTTAGACGACATCTGGATGCTTTTACCCGAGGTCGAATCATTGGGAAGTTGGAGGAAGGCCACAGTGTGACAAGTGTGGCTGCAGAGTTCGGAATTGCTCACAGCATCGTTTCACGACTTTGGAGACAATTTCAAACTACAGGAACAGCTATCCGGGGGTTTAGTAGTGGTCGTCCACGAGGAACCACACCCGCAGATGACCGGTATATTGCCTTACAGGCCAGAAGAAACAGGCGGCAGACAGCGGGAGAAATCGCTAGACACACGACACAGGCGACTGGACGACCGATATCGCGTTTTACCGTGGCCAGAAGACTGCACGGTGGTGGTCTGTTTGCACGACGCCCTGTACGGTGTGTACCTCTAACGCCTGCCCATCGGAGAAGGCGTTCTCTGTGGTGCCGGGAACACCGGAATTGGAGAGACAATGAATGGGGACGAGTACTCTTTACAGATGAGAGCAGATTTAGTCTGAGTTGCGATTCTAGACACATACACATCTGGACAGAGCGGGGAACACGCAATAACCCCTTCAACATCATCAAAAGGGACTGTTTTGGAGGTCGCGGAGTTCTCGTTCGAGCAGACATAATGCTTGGTAGCCGGACCGACCTTCATATCTCCCAAGGAGGTTCGTCACCTGGGACTGCTATTGTAACGAGGTTCTTCTTCCTTACATGCGTCTTTTCACAAGGGCTATGGGTCCTCAGTTCCTCTTCATGGACGACAACGCTCCACCTCATCGCACAGTTACTGTCGAAGAGCTGTTGGAGAGTGAAGATATTGAACACATGGATTGGTCGGCAAGGTCTCTGGATCTAAATCCCGTCAAGCATGTACGGAACTTACTAGGGAGACCCGTGGCAGCACGTAACTTATCGCCAGTAACGATTCCGAAACTGCGATTGGTGCTACAAGAGGAAAGAGCAGCAGTGTCTCAACAGCTCATTAACAACCACATATCCAGCATGCACAAATGATGTGAAACCTGCCTAGCAGTCAGGGGAGATCATATCCCCTATTAAAGACCGGATGTTTCTTGCTGGACACCCATCACAGGGATGTTTCGGCCTTCAGTCGCATTGCGCTCCATGCTACTTTTTCAATAAAGCTTCTTTTTATCCCTCTGATTTCTCTTTAATAAGTGTTGCTTACATTACTCATGTCCTTACGTATTGGGGATCTTACGGTATTAAATGTATTGATTTGGTAAGCTTTTGTACAAAGTTATACTGAAAAAACCATCTCGTCCTTAATTTTTGCACACCAGTGTATACCTGCTTACCTTTGTTAGACATCAGATGTCCCCGTCCTCCGTCACCTGTCACCTGTGCTAACATTTATATATGCAAACCACACACCAGAGATACAAAACACTTGAAAATAATTATAACTTATTGATATGTCCTGGAAATTTATTTAAATTATACTTATTTCTAATCATCGTTATTAAATTCTTAAGTAAGAAACTTCAGAAATATTAGCTTGCAAAAATGATATGGCTAACAATTGAACTTGAAAACAACTAAAATTACATAAGAATGGGCAAATGTGAAAAAGACCAATAAATGCAAATATTCTCGACGCACCAAAAGATAAAGAGAAATAAATGCGAATATTCTCCAAAAAGTTGCCAAAAATGTGACCGGAGATGATTGAAAGGTACCTGCGGGTAAAGGAGGAAAGAATGAAGCATTAAACTTGCCGATAGTATTTCTGATATTATGCTTGTGATCTAGTCTTAAAATTACATATATAGCACTCTCCCTCTCCAAAAATAGCAGTCAACGTAAGATATGTGGATACTGAGAAGAGCGGCGTAAAGAGAAACAAAGGATTAAAATGTTTACCTTCTAACTCATCAGTCGTATATTTATTTGTTTCTCATATAAAACAATTAACATAAAATCACCACAATAAGTTTCTCCTGAAAACGGGAATTAAAAAGAAATGTAAATGAATAAATACAGTACTGGCAGTGGAAGTGGATATTTCATTTTATGCAATGTGGCGTCTTCAGTGCATCTTTCGGATTATAACAGGTTATTTGATCTAATAACAATAGTGTAACGGGAGATATTCATCTAAAATGAAAATTTTTTGTTTAGTACCTTAAGAAAGGTGTATGTACCTTTTTTTCTCATGACATAATAGTGTGTGGAATAGCTTACGTGGACATATTACGTGAATGTTTGAAGCATCAACTGCAAGAAGACAAAAATAATTTAATATTTATTCCAAACGGAACTCCACTGTCTTGGCCGCGGAAGGCTAGAAATTACTTGGACAAAAATATACCTTTGCGTTGGATTACTGGATTGATCGTTCAACGGACCAGAAAAGGATTGTGGCAATAAGAAGTCTGGATTTCATCATCTCACGCCACGTGTGGGTATGCATATAGGGCCGAGGTTTTGTCCCTGAGCTTCGAAACGCTTGGGAGATCTTAAACAAAGCATCACAATAGTTGCTGTGAATGCTGACATTGACATGCTGAGACATATTTGGGAAGAACTTGACTATAATGAGATATCTGCCCTGTACTAAAATATCACATATAAACCATAACTCTTCTAACCCTGTTATAATTTTAAAACTTTGAAAAGTATCTATTCTATTAAAGGCTAATGCTGTTTATGTGAACAGTCCACATGACGCTATATCGTTGAATTAAAACATGCATATTTTTACAGGTTGGAAAACGCAGGTTACGGTGTTATGTCAATGATATGTAAAAATGTTACATGGTTTTCTTCAGTCTAGAATCAATGATCCTGAAAATGCATATTTCTTGTCCCAACAAGTTGGAACTACAGTGCATAGAAGAACTCAATCTAGGGCAGTTATGCGACGTATGTTTCAGGGCACCTCTTTTCACAGTGTGGTGATATTGCATAGAAGATACGGTCGCCAGTTCTCTCCTCTTGTAATTATTTTCTTTGGGGATGCCTAAAAGCTGAGCTCTTTAATCACTGGCTGTAGAAACTGACGGGAACTGAGGTACTTTAAAGCGCACATATTTCTTTCATTCATTAACTCTTGTGAGATCCATGTGAGCAAGATGTATCATTACTTATGTTATCTTTCACATTTGCTAAAACAACTGAAATTATTCAACATTAGTCAAACTTTTGGGATTCAGTTAGTATCCAAATGAGAAAATTCCAGCGAAATTTAAGTATGATTAAGCTGATAAATTTGATTTCTAGAATATAATTATTGGTTAATTTCTAGAGCATATTCTTTTACATGCATTTATTAGTAAAAAATTCACGCGAGAAGTCTTGTCTTAAAGTCTTAAAGTCTACAATCATTCTTTAAAACTGACTTTTATAAATTGAAATTTTACTACAATTGCTTATAAAAGTTTCGTTTTTGCAAAGAAAACAGTTGCTATCTCTGATAGCATTATTTCTTCAGATTCTGTTTCATAGAAATGTAATAATCAATCAATTTGTTTTTTTTAATTCACTTTTCATTCTGCTAAGGGGACGGTGGACTTTAAAATAGCTAAAAATCAACCAAAATATTGAATTTGTTTTTTACTCTCGTAATATTCCATATACGTAACTACACCATATGCAAAAAACAGAGTTCAAATACTCTAATTTTTAAAGAAGTTACAAGCATTTAAAATGTATAAACAACGTAAACTTTGGCCTTTAAATTTTGGAGAAAATCTAAAAAAAATGTATTTCAACAGTTATTTACTGATTTTATAATTTACATCTTTGCCCAAAAGAATTGTTTATTTCTAAGAAAAGGCTAGAAATGTCAGTATTGACACCTATGAATTTAACTTTGGTTACGTAAATGCTATACGCGTAGAACAGGAGGAAACGAACTCGTTTTCCCTACTCGTTGCAAAAAAGGTGACCAACGTCGCTTGAACCAAAGCAAAGAGAGAAGTTTAGCTGCTTGGAAAAAAATAGAAAAAGTGAAAAATATTCCAAAGCATTGAAAGATAATGTAAATGTAACAAAATTAGGTAAAGCACATGGTGCGGGTGAATTTTAAAAGTTTCATTGGATAAAACGCATAAATTATTTCTGCCTATAACTGCGAATCACGTCACATTTTTAGTTAAAACTGAATGATATTTGGAAGAAACTATCTTGGTATATGTTACAGCAGATCTGTGCATGCATTTTTGGATATGAGGTTATTAAGAAGTTTAAACTTGTGATAATGTTTAACAAAAGGTGACATTAACTTTTGTCGAGTCTTTATAACTAAGTTGTAGGAAAAATTACAAAAAAAAATATTGAAATTTAGAGCGCAAGGAGCATTTTAAATCTTTAATTAAAATAATTAATTATTTGCTTTAAAATTTTTAATTTAAAATAAATTGAAATTTTGAACATATATTTTATGAACTGATGTTATAATATGTAATTTCTTGTAGAAAAAGCAAAAACTTAAAGAACTAATTTTTAAAGTCCACCGTCCGATTACAAATTTCTCATGATGACGAATTAATCATTATTTTCTTTCTAACTAAATTAATTAATGACCAAAGTTTTTTTTTATTATTTGGATAGTTCTAAAGATATTATATTTCTTATAGACTGCGGCAAATCCGATTCTCCAAGGACACCCTTTATCATCAATGGCAATGCAAGCGAAATTGGGCAGTGGCCATGGCAAGTGGGAATTGCCCTAAGAAGGCATGAAGGATTGGAACTTATATGTGGAGGAGCTTTAATTAGTGAATTATGGGTGCTGACGGCAGCCCATTGCGTAACGAAGAAGTTCTCGAACATTCCTATGTATCCAAATGAAGTGTTGATATTTTGTGGCAAATATCACAGAAGCTTTAAAAGAGACGACAATTATGTGCAAGTTAGGAAGGTAACGTATTGTCAGTATGTCTTGATCTAGATCACTAATCATAGTTTAATCTTGGATGAAGAAGTTCTGAATTCTGATATTATGCCCAAAAGTATTCCAAAAGTAAAAAATATGAAATTTTTGTTTTACAGGTCCAACAAATCGTAGTTCATGATGAATATGATTTTATTCACTATGATGGGGATATAGCCCTTTTACAAATAGAAGAAGCTGTAGAATTTACGACCAGAGTTAAGCCCATATGTTTACCAAACGAACTGACTACAAGAGAAAATGTTAGAGATGGTAAAAAGGGAATTGTGAGTACAGCTAAAAATTATATTTCCTCCTTTTTTTTCTCTTTTTAAAAGCAGTTGTTATATATATTGCTCCCCCTATAGCAATTTTTTATATCGGGCTTTTTCATAATCATTTGATTTCATTTTGACGTAAACAAATGGCAGTCTTAGAAATTAGTGTTAAATAATGTTGAGACACGTACTAAAAATGCCGAGAAGTTTATTTGGGAAAATCCTTCTCATCACACAATTCTCAGTTTTTATTAAAATTCATTTCGGTTTGTCCTCATTATTTTATAGTAATTTAAAATTATGGAAATGATGGTTTAAGTAATAATATTAAAAACAAAACTTATCAATAGAGAATTACTGCTCTTAACTATTCTTTCATTATTCATGTCTCATCTCAAATATTTATAACCTTACGCAAAACGGTATGCTTCTGCTACACGTGCCGTAGTATTCGTAAAAGCTGCAAGCAATTCAAATATCAAATTATCAAAAACTTCCACTTTTAATATTATTTGCTGTTATGCGCAGCGTCTTCGTAGCTGCACATAACAAAACATTTCCTTAAAAACGAAAGCCCGCCGAGCGGAAAGTCGCAGAACATTGGTAGTTCGGCTGCGGTAAAACCCGGCGAACAGGCTGGCTGCGTGGGGTTTCGTTGTTTTCCTCTTGCACAAAGTTCTGCATAAAAGTACCCTTCTCCTCAGACAGATAGTCTTAGTGTGCTTTGCCATAATCTAGTAATTCAATACGTTCTGAAAAATGATCGAAGACGAGCAGAAAAGCATAAAATTTTATTGCAGCTTTAGAAGAATAAAAATTCTTATAGATAACAGCTAAAACATAGTTGAAGGAGAATATAAAGAAAAGCGAAATTATTAATACACAAGGGATACTGCAGATCACAAAATCGCTTTTAAAGCAAAATCTGGGGAAGTAATCACTGAACGAGAGTTCAGTAGCATATCAGTTCACTAAAGATAAAGAGTGTGAACTATAGCTGACCTAAGGCTCCATTACAGCCTTATGCTTATTCGAGATATTTTTTGTGGGAGATCCAAAATATCATCAACATAACAAAAACAACTGCCAAATATAGCCAACTTGGCAACACATTTTATCGCCAAGGTCTAGCAGAATGTCTCTGGGCAATTTGTCCGGTTCTCGATATATTTTTACAATTCCAGCATCAATCGATTCAGAATTGATTGTTCTACTATATAATATTTGAGTTAAAAACACAAAAGGCTAGATTAAAAACACAAAAGGTCAAAAACATAAAATAAAAATCCAATAAACCATATAAAAATTGAACATAAACTATCATACAAAGTATACGAAATAAGAGAATAAATAAATAAAAACAAATACAAAACAATGCAAAAATATATAAAACCTAAATTACAAGCAAATAAACATAACTATATGAGCTATATATAAATTATAAGCAAATAAACATAACTATATGAGCTACATATAAATCACAAGCAAATACACATAACTTTGTAACGTATGCATACACCACAAAACCACCTGTACATTAACTTCTACTACCTGCTTACATAATGTCCAACTACTATGTCCGAAGTCATATGCTATAAGTAGTACTACTTTTAAATTTCATTTTAGAAATCCCAGCACTTAATAGCGAGTATCGCCTAACAAAAGAAATTTTAAAATACTTCAAAAGTATTCTAAGTACATAATTATTTTAATTTTAATGATTATTAGTTTAATGGTATCATCGATGTCATGCCAAAATCACGAAACTATTTTGGGGCTGTTTTCATATAAATATTTTAATTAGGGTGTTTTTCGATGCTTTAATCAATGAGATTTGTGATGTTAGCATGGTGCCGATAAAATGTGAATTGTAATTTTCAGGAAACTGATTTTGGTTTTACATTTTCCACAGGTTACTGGTTGGGGGTTGACTGAATCAGGGAAGTTTTCTGAAACCCTTAAAGAAGCTGTTTTACCAGTCGTATCACATGACAGATGCGAGAAAGCTTACAGGGAAGGCCTGCGGACTGTAACCATAACCGAAAATATGTTCTGTGCTGGTTATGAGAGTGGCACTTCGGACACATGCAATGGAGATAGTGGAGGACCGTTCATGTTTTCATTCGGCTCTGCTAATGACAACCGTTGGTATTTGGAAGGACTGGTCAGTTGGGGCAGCGAGTCTGGATGTGGAAAGGCTTATCGTTACTCCGGTTTCACAAAAGTTAGCAGATTTGTGTCTTGGATAAATATGTTAATTTGATAACTCAGTATTCGGAAACTACAGTAAAATGGAAAAATCGAGCAAAATAAGCATACTTAAAAATAAATAAGACTTTTTTGAAATCATTTGAGGTATCTTATTTATAATATATTTCACAAATTTAGAATTAACAAGTTCTGTTATTATATCAAAATAACCATTTTTAAAAAGAATTATCTGTCTCATTTTGTAGTATAAGCATATTTCATACACATCCACACGCAGAGCAGATGCATTCAAAAGTCAGAATTTAGAAACAGCAAAATATTTAGAATTTAGGAAAGAACCGAAAGACATAAATTAGGAGTGCAACGGACAGCAAAATACCTACGTTGGCCCTGCTCACAGAATACAATTTCACTTTGTCGTAAAGAAAACGAAATTATTTCTAAAGGAAAAGCATTAATATTTTTTCATTAGTTCCAAAATTGTTTCGGAAAGTGAGATCTAATATTTGCTTAGAATTGGCAGAAGTATTTGGACAAAGCATGGCTGCACTGGGACCCAGAAATGTCTGTCACTTTTCAAGAATTTTATTATTGATATAAATACTTGCATTCTGTTTTCAAGAATCTATATTTAGAATAAGATTTCAGAATCTATATTTAGCATAAGATTTCAATATTTTGTGGGCGGTACTTTCTGTAAATGTTGCTATAATTGGACAGAAATTAGGTATTTTTACTTGAAACTTCAGGAAATGTTTGCCATTTGTAAGGATAAATGCGTTTCCTGAGTAAAAACTAAATTCTAAAAAATTTTGGACGGTTCATAACGCGTTTTACTTTTATTATAATTCCAAAATTTATTTATTGCTCTGTTGCTTATTTATATTTTGGGCACATTGAACAGTTAGAAGATTTGGCTTCAATTTGGTGTTCAACTAAAGTAATGACAAGAGAAATACATATGAATATATTTAAAGCAACGAGAAAGAATGCACATGTTACTTGAAATCATGTAATTTAAAAATAAAACTGAGCTCTACTGATAGATTGTGTGCATGGTGACTGCCTGTAGAACTGTCAATGTAGATGACTCCAGTTTCTTCTACTCTTTATTTATTTACATAAAAATTTACAGTTCTTCTGCCACATGGCAGATGCATATTCTAGTGGCAGAAATCCTGTATGCCCATCCTATTTGTCTAGTTCCATGCCTCTCAAATTAACTTCATCTTTTCGTTGCCCTGCCTTGGCAACGCCCCCTTTTGGATTTGTCTGAACGCAATCGGTTTCTGGAACATTTTTGCTTACGTGTATCATCATGCTATCCTATAATTTCTTTTATATATGTTCGTTCTCTGATGTTTTATGTATGATTTTCGTTAAATGAATAACAGTACTTTAATATGAACAAAATAGTAGCGGAATTTACTAAGGTTATTTAGAAACAAAAATACACTATCGATATCGGCGCCATTCGAACATCGGATCGCACACACATTCATTCAGTCATTTGCATCCGTGCATGAAGGTGCTCGTTATGAACGACGCCGCCGACGTTCCG
>KK117673.1:0-12481 GCA_000611955.2 Stegodyphus mimosarum
CTGTGGCCGGATAGATCATTGGACTTGAATCCCATAGAACATGCGAGAGGAATATTAGAACGAAGGATAGCAGATCGCAGTGTGCTTCCAGGTATAGTGAAACCTCGTTACAACAATATTTTAGGAACCAAATAAATATATTGTTGTAGAGAGGCATATTGTTATATCGACAGCCCACATATTTTGAGAATTTAATAAGAGTTTTTTTTTATTATTATTAGTTTAAGGTGCATAACATACTACTTTTAAGTCTATATTTAGAAGAAATTAATTTGTAAAATACTAATAATAGTGGTTTAAATACTAAAAAAATAAATAAATAAGATAAATTCAGAAAATAAGCACAGAAATATTCACATACCTGAAAACACTTTTTATTGAAAATAATCCAATATTTTTGTTTGTTTATTCATTTTTTTAACTGTTAAGTTCACCAATACTGTATGCATTGAGTCTAGTGCACGAAAATGTTCTTCATTTGTCGACGGAAGGCTTGAAAAAAATGTCCGTAGAGAATTCACAGATTGAAGAGCTTCCTGGGATGAAAATAAGGACTGCGATGGACCTGTATTATCATCATCATCAATATCATCATCATCTTCATCATTGTTTCCTATCTCATCAGTAATTTCAGAGAGAATATCTTCATCACTAACTCCTGCGAAAACCATAAGATCATCATCTGCTGTTAAATAGTCTTCTATACTAATTCCAAACTTTTTACCGCTTGTTTCCTCAAGTTGGGATACGGATTTTTTGATGTGCAAAACACATTCTTGATCATCTGAGAGATCATTGTCTATGGAATTTTCATCATTATCAGATTTCTTATCTTCCATAACACAAAGACCGGCCTTTTTCCAGCAATTCCGAATGGTTTTTTCTGTTACTTCCCACCAACTTCCAGCAATATTGTCACACGCTTCCTTGACATTTACAGCTTTGAAAGGGTCTTCTACTTTATTTTCAAAGTTTACAAGTATGGAGTCCACCAACCGTTTTCTGTAATATCCTTTGAAGCACTTAATTATGCCCATATCAAGAGGCTGTAAAATTGAAGTGCAATTGGCAGGGAAAAAAGCGATTTCGATATTTTGTAGCTTTGGAAATGACGTGTGAGCACCGCAGTTATCTATCAACAAAACGATTTTTTTCTTTCTCTTCTTCATTTCATTGTCTAACTTCTGTAACCATTCGGAAAAAAATTTAGACGTCATCCAAGCCTTCTTATTTGCTTTATACTCCACGGGAAGACTTTTCACGTTCTTAAAGCACCTTGGCTTCAATGATTTACCAATGACGAGAGGTTGTATTCTATGCGTTCCTGTGCTATTTGTACACAGAAGAACAGTCAGTCTCTGCTTTGATTTCTTCCCTCCATAACACTTTTCACCCTTGAATGCCAATGTTCGATCGGGTAGGAGTTGGAAAAACAGCCCAGCTTCATCTGCATTATAAATGTCTTCTGGAGCATACTTTTCTAAGATTTCTTTCATCTTGTTTTGCCGCCATTCATTTGCGTCGTTTATCGGGGCTGACTTTTTCTCTCCGTGAACTTCTTGGAAAGTTATTCCATGACGATCTCGAAAACGCATTAACCAACCATTGCTAGCTTTGAAAGTTTCGTTCCCTAGCATTGCTGCAAATTTCCGTGCTTTTGCACATAATAAAGGTCCATTTATTGGGACATTTGTTGCTCTCATCTCTTGAAACCATTTTAAAACAGCAGCATCAATGTTTTCATTTGTCGCAACTTTCAGTCGTTTTCGCTCTGGGTTAATTTCATTTGAAGTTACAGCATCTTCGATTTGCTTTCTCTTCTTTAGGAACGTTGCAACTGTAGATTGCGATAATCCATGTTTCTTAGCCGCATCAATCTGCTTCATTCCCTCATCAATATCATTGATAACGTTCAGTTTATCTCGAAAAGATAGTTGCTTTCGCCCTGCCATCTTAGGGAACAATATCGCGTGAAAGAAAGAAAAGTTTAAACCAAATGTTTCGCGTAGAACTCAAAATCGTTAAAGACTATAAAACAACCTTTGAACTCACTTTTCAGTACGTCACTTAACAACACCCCGCCTCCATCTCCCCCTGTTCCTCTAACAAAGGGCACTTGTTCTGTGACAAGGTGACCAGACAGGTCTAGATGTCCTTAAACCTTATCAGAATTCCAAAGCTTACTGGGAAATGAGACTAGGCTTACATTTACACTTCACCCCCCTCACCCACTCCAATTCCCAAAAGGGTGGTCTTCATCTGTTTTGAAATCTGAACAATAGCTATTTATTCAGGGATAAGTTGAATATCCACAATGAGTCTTAATAAACGGAAAAAATAACAAAAGAAAACGAAAAAAAAAGCATTTGAAAATCAAAATATTATTATAAAGGGAGAAAATAATAATGAAATTTAGATTGAAAAAATCGTTTTACAGAGGTTTATTGTTCTAGAGAATATAGCAATATTGAGGGGAGATTAACATTAGTTTATATGCAAAATCACCGGGACCACAAAACATTATTGTAGTAGAGGGAGTTATTGTTGTATCGGGTATCGTTGTAGCGAGAGTTTACTGTATATTCCACTAACTCTGATTTCCATTACTACTGGAATTGACACTACTGCGACAATAAGTGATCAACGGCACTATTGCCAGCTTGTCTCGCCGTTCTCAAGTATGCATTTCAACTAGAAGATATCATGTCTGTTATTAGCGTGAGGTTTCCATTGCACACTCTTCTGACCCATTTGGTCTTTTCCAATGTGATGATCTTGAAACATGTTTTTTTATGTCTTTGCTTTTTTGTTTTCTATGTGGTCTAGTAACGCCACACCAACATGTTGGATCAATTTCCCCCATATCCATTAAAAAGTTTTTTTTTTTTTCAATGTTTTTTCTTTATAGCAGGTATGTATACTCTTACAATGTACTCTTAATAATAATATAATCGAATAATCATAGAATGCAGTATCTACCTTATGATGCTCTGTAATACATCACGAATAGTCACTACTTAACTACGCTGATATGACACAGCTCTTAGCGTTTCCATGACATTTTTAAATGATTCTCTAGTAGTGGATCAAAGTGAGCTACAAGTTTAAGTAAGGATTCGAGATTTGTATGATCTTGAAGCGCTAGATTTTCAACGTGACTGCGTTCAAGAAGAATTTTTATAGTTAGATACTTTTTACAAGCTGATTACATTTCTCCACTGTTCTTTTTCGGACTTTATATTTGTTTATAGTGAATCATCGGTTCTCGTTTTATTAGTTGATCTTCTTTCTGTTTCTTTTCAAGTTGTAAATGATTTTCGATGATGTAGACTTCTTTCATCGCTAATCAATTGATCTTTTTTACTCTATTTATGAAAAGCAGATGTTGTTACGAAAGATGATTGTGTAGCGGAATTTGATGTAATAAACAGTAAGCAACAAAAGCAATACGCTGCATTATTTTTTTGGTGAATATAATACTCAAGATCGGAATTTCTTCTTCTTGATTACCGACCCGCTGAGAAAACCAAGATTTTGTCATTAGACGGTTAGCTGCTATTGCTATTGCATTTAGACCGGATTCGTTCTGAAATATGCGGAATCCACGAAGAATCATTTCTATGCGAAGTTGTGTCGATATTATTGAAAGATTACTGAATTTTAACATCTCTAACGTCTCATCAAGGCATTTCTAACATCAACATTTTAACATCTTACCTTTTCTTAGTTTTCTTTTCCAATTTTGTGAATAGTTACGTTTTTCCTGTTAAGAATTTTGTATATATGTAAATAAGAAATTGAGAAAATGCCGTATTTTTTGTATAATGTAACATGAAATGCTTGAAAAAGATAAAGCTCTGCCTGAAAAGTAACAATACAGGGGCAAGTCTATTTAACATTGAGTAAATGGCTATCTCGCTAATGTGGAGAGATATCTCCAAGCTGGCAATAATTTTAAAGACTGATTTTTGTCTCCAAATTTGAAAATAAATTGTGAAAAGTCGCCAAGCGACATTTTGTCCACTAAATATAACTGTGATTTGTAATTAATTGATTGCTATATGTAACTGTAACCGTATCCAGCCCTTATATGCCTTCGAGAAGTGGAAGGTACTAGAGATTTCTCGGTACCGGGGTGAAACCATCAAGACCAGAGAGAGCATCAGTTTCTCAATTTTAGTCCAGAGCTGAATTTGGAGTATTGAGATGTTCGCGAGAGCTTCGCCTTTTAGGTGCACTTTTCATTCCGTTAACTTTCTTAGCAGTTTGAACTACTGATTGTGCTGTGTAATATTGACAAGAACTGTACGTATTTTTGTGGAAAGTTCCAGAACTATAAAATCTTTTTTTTTTTTTGGTCAAAAAAAAATTATAAAGCTATCATCGGTTCTGTGTGCATTCAATCCATTACGAAACCGAACACGCGCAACAAAGGCACTGACATGGTTTAAATAAAAAATTAACTTTTATTATTTTAATTAAGATATTTCTTTGAACAACACAACAATAAGTAAAATACAAAAAGGAAGATTTATTTTATTGCAAACTGCAAACAATATAGTAATAAAATTTGAATATTGTCTGTGTCTTCAATTCTTTTATTGAACATTATTAACAATTTGTCCAATAATTGAATCGTCATGTTGCTTTTAAAAAAATGCATAGTAAAAATATCTATAGTTTGGCCGCCGAATTAATAACAGTTCAAGGTCGAAGGGCTGCTAATATAATAAAAGAATATAGTGTATTGTTTGTTATCATTTTAAAATAACAAGTGCGAGCTACATGTGCATTTCATTTAAAAAATAAAAATATATCACTATATGTCGCAGATCACATGTTGCAGATCTTTGCAACATGTATTGATATGTTGCAATGATCTGCGAAACATTTGATTGAACAAAATTCAAAACAAAATAAAAAATAAATGCTAGAATAAAAATTGAAACGTTTCATAAAGGTGTGCAGGATGATTTTAGATGTAAAGCCTATTTTTTATATCTTTGGCAGAATCATTATGGACTTTCTTTAATAAAAGTTTTTTTTTTTTGGTGAGATATTGGCTGTGGCCTTGATATCTGGCACACACTGCTTGGCAGTACACGTGTAAATATAGATAGACAGAGGTAAGTACGTAATAAAGTATCTGACTGATGTAAATTCATCATTCAAATCTTTAAAAGTGTCCAAATAACACTTTCAACATGATTAATAAAATAATCGTGCTGTATGCCTTTACTACTTTACTTATGACGTTTTGTATGCTCATATGAGGCCTTTTTCTTGATATGGAATAATTAAATGAATTGTATTATCTTAAAACTTTTTCCATTTTAATTCAACATGAATATTTCTGCTCTGACTAGTCTGATCTCTCTCTTTTTCTTCAATTACTTATAATTGTCTACTCTATAGACATTTCATTCATTTTGAGTTGATATGTGTTAAAATAGGTAAATAGCAATACAACTTTAATTTTAGGACATGGATACAGTTGATGTTACTTCAATAACAAAAATGGAATAATATTATGGTTTTTTAAACTTTAAAATTATTTTCGATATTCTAATTTTAAAACCTTTTAATAGTAGAGTTTTCATTGAGGTATTATGCTATAAATTTTCAGACAGCAATATTTTTTTAACATTTTTTATCTGTCTTCTTTAAGTATTTTTGAGATTTATAATATTAATATAGATAATATGGAAAACATTACAGGTAGCTGTGATGTGTTTAAATTAGTCCTCAGTGTTTTCACTTACACACTATTAACACTTTGTCTACATGTATCCAATATTTCACTATGAAAGCATTCTCTTTTCACACTGGCATTCAATTCCTATTTCGCTTTCCTTTAAATTACCATAATCCTGAATTTTACTAGAGTTATTAGGTCTGCTGACGTCTCGCAGCATTTACTATAATTCAAAAAATATTATAGCTTTCCAATATCAGCAAATTTTTTATCTTCAATAAAATCCACTAATTAGATTGATGCTTTAAAAGTTACAATTTATTATTTTAGGCAATTATTCTGAAAATGGTCATTTACATTCGGTTTTAGGCAAGAAAGCATTCTATCAGAAAGACGCTATGTATGGAGCAGCATTGTAAGTATTAAAATAGCCTCTAATTAAGATGTAACAGCAATTATAATTATTTTGATTTTGTGATTAGATTATAAAATTACAATTAGATTATGCATTTACAACATAATTGCATAAAGTAATGAAATTACAGTTCACAGATACAACATAATATAATTACATAAATTGTAATATAATCACTTATTAATACCATAATACTATTACAATTGCAATGTAATTTAAATTGGGTACTACATTTGCATACCCTCCACTCAAAAGGAGACACTGATAAGCCTGGAAGTCATTATCAACAAAAAGCCTGCTCAGGACAGTTTGATGACAATTTCCACCGAGCGGAAAGTACATTCTTCAGCAGAGACAAATTATGACAATAAAAATCATTTAGTCTCATGATTCAGTACATTTTCTATATATTTATCCAGGCAAATCACACAGCCTAAAGTTGAATTCTGCGCAAAATTATTTACCTATATTTTAACATACTTTATGAATTATTAGAAGCGATGTGGCAAATACCTTCCAAAAATAACTGTCAAATACTTGTATCCATTAACTGATTCAAATAAACACTTTTATTATTTAAGTATATCAGAATAACAGTTCTATGTTCTTGAAATACAGAAATTATGGCAAAAGTTAAAGTAATATTCTTAGAAGCATATGATATTACTCACCAGATGCAAAATTATAGTTAATTTTCTGCCATAAATACAGGTTAATTAGACAGTAGTAAAATGTGTAACTTAACAACATGTTATATAAAAAAATTAATGATAATAAGTTTATCAGAAATGAATTAATTCTGCAAATAAACTTTCTGCACTTGAAAAGTACTGGAAACGTTTCTACTCCCAAAGGGGCAGAGGGCTAGTAAAACTAGATTTGTTATAACAATTGAAATTTTGTTATAACTTCAGCTGGACCAAACACTTCCTATATATGCATCACTAAAGAAATAAATAAAATTACCATGCTTAAAAAGTACAGTGCACATACCAGTTTTTTCCCTTATTACCCTTTACATTGAGAAATAAAAAACAATACAATGCTGAAAAATACTATTTTTGAAATTTTGTTAAAATAAAAGAACCATCTTTTATTCAAGTATTACACTTCAAAAACAGATACATATACCAATTTATTTTCACTATCCTTTACGCTGAGAAATAACATGCAGTATGAGAATAAAAAAGATTATCCTTGAAATTTAGATAAAATGAAGTAACATTACTAAAATGAATAAAACTATTACGCTTCAGAAACAGACACACATAATAATTTCTTTTCTCCGTTACCCTTTGTCTCGTTTTGACTTCGAACATCAGAAGAATTAGTAACGGAAATGAGTGTAAACAGTTATTCAATGAAACATCTCGTTACAACACAAACAGTTTATTTACAAGTCTAATAATTGACAGCTGCAGTTTCATCATCTCAAAACAGTACTTAGAAATATAAATGGCATAAGTTAATACTCATTAATTATCAAATACACATGAAATGCAACTCGAAGCCATTTATCTCATTTTCTCATAAAAAGAACGAGCTCAAAACATACAGCTTTGCTCAAAACGAAAATGTAAAAATTCTCCACTGTTGCCATATGCAATTTTCTAAACTAGTTAAACAAAGATAATATTAGATAGAGGTTCAACTTAACATCCTCCCACCTAAGTTAACTTTTTACCTTAAATATTTAACTTACAAAAGAAAGTTAACAAAAGAAAATCACAAATTGTTCATAAGTTACAAAAGAAAAATTATACATAGTTCATAAGTCCAGTCTCCTAGGTACTTTAGCTGTACGACCTGCTCTAGTCTTTTGAATTTGAGGTTCAGATACACACACATCACCAGACGCAAAATTCTCTCAAGTTTCGTCTCCCACCTTCTCGGTTGAAAAGTTCTGAATAATGGGATTATCACTGGATACTTCAAGTGGGTACAATCTTTGAATTGGTCTTAACAATTGTCTATGACTTGTTTTAAGCTTAACAAGTCTTGCAATTCCGTCTTTTCCTGGAAGGATCTGAATTATTTCCCTAATGGCCAATTGATTCGCTTGGTGTTATCACTGCCTATCAGTACAACATCACCAATATTCACTTTCACAGATTTTCTGTTTTTTGATTTTTGGATGAGTGCCTCTAGATATTCAGACCTAAACCTGTTCCTTAAATCTCTTTTCAGGCTTTCTCTATATTTAACCCGCTTATTAAGACTTTTGTACCCAATATGATCAAGATCTGGAACACCACTTTTTCATATATCTTGCAGAAATAGAGAGGGACTTAAAGGCATTAAAGTAGCATCATTTTCAGTTACGTATGTCAATGGACGGGAATTAATCACTGCTTCACAATCACAGAGAATCGTGATCATTTCTTCTGAAGTTAAGGAGGCTCTTCCTAGCACTCGTCTTAATAATTTCTTAAGAATTGCTACCAAACTCTCCCACTAACCTCCCCACCAGGAGGCAGTTGGCGGGTTGAACTTCCATTGAATTGGTAGTACAGATGTGTCATCAATGATTTGCTTCCAGTTTAGATCTCGGAGTACATTTGAAGCGCCAACAAAATTAGTTCCGTTATCACAGTATATGATTCTACTCCGTCCTCTACGAGCTATAAACCTCCTAAGAGCTAGTAAAAAACTGTCGGTGGACATCGATTCAACCAACTCTAAATGGACTGCCCTGTAAACAGCGCAGGTGAATAAACAGATTCAAGATTTCTTGTTGCCTTTCAAGATCACTGGTCCAGCGAGATCCACCCCGCAGATTTCGAATACAGCTGCTTCTCGTAGTCTGTCTTCTGGAGGAGGCGCGGTATAAGTTTCTAGGTTTTTTGCAGAAAATCTCCTACACACTGTGCATTGATTAATGAGAGATCTCACAGTTTTACGAGCGTTCAGAATCCAAAATCTCTCTCGTAGAATATTTATCAAAATTTGCGTACCAGCGTGTGCATTTTTCTCGTGATAATATCGCACTAATCTCTTGACAACCTCATGATTGGATGGAAGAACAGCTGGCATTTTAAATTCTTCCGTATCCTCACGAAAGGTAAGTTTAGTTTTCAGTCTAAGGATTCCACTTTCATCCTTGAATACTCCTAAAGTTTTTAATTTCTCGTCTTTTTCATTCACAAAACAGTCTTCTTGAACCATTTTAATCAATACCTTCTCAGCCTCAAAAATTTCATCAGAATCAAGGTTTCCATGTTTTCTCTCAATTTGTTCAGATCGACAATTGTAGGCGAATCTTAGGATCCAGGCAATTAGATTAACTATCTTTTTGTACTTGGAAAAATATCTATAATAATTTACTAACCAAGCATGTAGAAACTAAACATTTTGTTACAGACGAAACTATGCCCTTTTTCTTCTCTCTAAAAATCTCACTCTCATCTAAATTTAAGTCACCTTTTGGCCAATCTTCTTCAGGCAAATAGAGCCAACTTGGACCTAGCCACCAATTAGATTTCAACAAATTTAGAGCTGAACAACCTCTACTCGGGAGATCAGCCGGATTCATACATCCAGGAATATGTCTCCATGAATTTTTATTTGTTAGTCTTCTTATTTCTTTTACTCTATTCTGGACAAAGACACTCCAGACTTCTTCTCTCGTTATCCAAGCTAAGACAGTGGAAGAATCGGTCCAGAAGTAAACTTCTTCACTCTGTATCTCAGATAAAATTGAGGACGAAAGTCGTGGTGCTATACTAGCTGCAAGTAATTCCAGTCTCGCGATACTAGTTTCTTCTTTTCCAGTTGGTGCAACTCTACTGCTGGCTTGTACCAGCTGTACTTTAAGACAATCAAAAGTTTTTACTCGGACAAAAGCGGCCACTGCGTAAGCATGCTTACTCTCATCACAGAAAATATGTACTGAAGTATTTTCACTTGTATTCCTTGAACCAAAATATCTGAGAAAACGGATCTTCTCTAGATAGTCAATGTCTCTCAGCCATTTTAAAAATGCAGTTCTCGTACAGGTACCAACTTCTTCATCCCATGTTATCTTCTGCTTCCACGTTTCTTGAAGCAATAATTTAGGGAGGATGACAGGACAATATATACCAAGAGCATCAAACAATCTATGAGCTGTAGCTAAGATTAACCGCTTATTTACTTTTTCAAAACATAACTCTTTTATACTACCAGTATTTATTCGTAGAGTGTCAGATTGTTTATTCCATATTAAACTGAGCACATTCGTATCAGCAGAAGTATCATCATTAATATCATTGAACTCCCACCCTCTAAGCTGAAATTTTCTCTCGGCCATTACTTCAGTTGACACATTCATAAAAAGATTGAGCTCATTTTCATTTTTGACACAACTGACACAGTTGTCAACAGAGAAACTATGCATAAGTTTTTGATACTTCTTGGATATGTGGATTCACCAGTTTCTATTTTCTCTTAAACAGTTTGTAAATGAAGCTGAATAGTAGAGTTTAGAAGAAAAGGGCTGCTTGCTACACCAAAAACTACACGACAGTGTCTGACCATCACTTTCAAGCCACAAGAACCTCAAAAAATCTCTATCAGAGGGTGAAACACTTATTTGTAGAAAGGCTCTTCGTATATCAGCAATAACACCTATCTCCTCTTTTCGAAATCGTGTTAAAATACTTGGAATCTGCTCTATTAGATTCGGACCTTTTTCTAAGCAATCATTAAGACTAGGAAACCCCTTTACTTTGGCCGAAGCATCGAACACCGGTCGGAGTTTTGTAGTACTATTCTCTTTGAGAACTTCTCGATGAGGAAGGTAAAGAACTTGAACTTGATCGTTTTTAGTAACTTCTTCAATTACTCCCTCTTCAAGCAATTCCTTAAGAACATTTTCATAAGCTTCATAATTGGATTCCGTTTTAAGAAGTTTAACAGTTTTGTTCAGTCTCCTTTCGGCTAAATCAAAATAATCTGGCAGTGGTGGATGATCTTCCAACCAGGGCAGATCAACCTCAAAACGATTATCTACTACATGGACTGTGTTTAGGAAATGTAATCGAGCAGCTTCTTGCAGCTCCATCTGGCTTTTCTTGACTGATGGGTCAGTAATGCCAAGTGTGTCCAAGGTTCATAAATCTGTTATCGTCTCCACTGTAGACAACAGGGACGTAACTAATAATGATGAGGTACACTCGCTTCTGGTCCCATAACTGACCATCCAAATTTTGTTTCTATGGCTACGAGACCACAAGGTACCTCACGACGACCACCTGTCATAAGCTTTCCAGCTACATCAGCCCCAATAAGGATTTCAATAGGATCTTCACAATCATCCACAATATTTATATTATAAGCAGCTAACTCCTTTAGACAAAGTTTGTTGACAATAGGCGGCACTGACTTGCAAATAATTTGTTGACTAAGAACTTTAAAGTTACAATTATAATTCCCGTGCACACTTGATAAATACAAAGTGTATAACATCGTGCTTCCATATCCCTGAATTTTTCCCTCCAAATAAAGAGTGCTGCAAATACTCACAATTCTGAGGTTCATAGTTCATTTTGTTGCGTGCGTACGGGTTCGTTATATATTGAATGCACAAATCGTTAAAAAGTTAACAAGAATTTATTCTTTCCACAAGAAATAAATTAAAATGCTGAAATATTTCTTCACAGATCTTCGCACAATATCTCAAACGTTTAGCAAAAACCCAGTTCAAAACAGATAAAATAGTTCTATCTCACAGCGAAATCGCTACAATCAATACAGCATTAAGTAAACAAACAGCAGTTCGCTTTTTACAGCTACAAGTATAACAGCAACAACAACAACTACTAACTAACTGAGATGAGGTGTTTCACCTCGGCTTTTATAAGCTTTTTAATTATCAGTAGAACAATCACGACTTTTCTAGATTTTTCTGGATGGCAACAGTAATTACAAGATATTTATTTATTAAGCATTAAATTCACGCGCTTTTTTATTTTTATTACTATTTTTTTTTCGGCGTAGTTTTCTCTTCAAAAATCGTCTGCGTTGCTAAGGCAACATGAAGCAAATCTAATTACAATTCTAAATAAATAGCCAAATAAATGTGAAATTCGTAACATTGCCCCCTTCCCAAGGACTGCACGTCCCGGGCAGTACAATCCCTGGACAGGAAGCCAAACTTACAACTAAAGCATAAGTGCTATAATAAACATTACTTTATAAAAACAAAATAAACAATAATTAAAATAAGTGACTTTCAGCAAATTAAATTCTATCCAACGCGAAATACAATTCAAATACTAAGTACAAATACTATCAAATACAAATGCTATTAAACACAAATACTTATCAAATACTACTACTTAACAAATACAAATCAAATACTAAATACAAATAGGACCATGGTCTTATACTAT
>KK117674.1:9298-30187 GCA_000611955.2 Stegodyphus mimosarum
ATCTGAAGCGCTTTAAACTGGGGCTTTTCATTATCTGGTAACCTCCGCCCGCGAGATGGCCACGAATTAGTTTCCCTCCTTCTTGAGAGGCGCGGTCTTAACATCCGTGCCCTGGGGTGTTCTGCAGTTTCTTCGAATGTGCCCTTCAGCACCGCAGTTCCAGCACTTTACGAACGGTTTCTTGTCACCAGTATTCCGTGTCAAACATTCACCTTTCTGGTTAAATCCTCTAGGCAAGCAGTCATTGGATCCACTGGTTCTTGTATGTGAGCAGCTCTGATTGGGTGGCGGTCTCTACGAGTGGCTTGCTGTGCTGCCTCGAATTTCATGGCGTACACCAGAGCACTTTTTAAGTCCTTCACATCAGCCATTCGCAGTGCTTTCTGTATTTCAGGATCCCGGATGCCGTCGATGAAGTATTGCAGTGACAGGATTTCTCTTGTTTCTGTCGGACACTCCGAAAAGGCGAGGTGGGACAGCCTTTCAACATCCGTGGCGAGCTCCTGAAGTGTTTCCGTAGGCTTCTGTTGACGAGATTTTAATTGAAGCCTGCTATAGTCTTTTAAACATTTCTCTCCAAAACGCAGCTCCAATGCGCAGGACAGAGCTTCGAAATCTAGCCTTTTGTTTTCGGGAAGAGTCTGAAGGATATCCGCTGCGTCTGCTCTCAGAGAAGCGGCAAGATGACAGGCCTTAGCTTGGGAATCCCATCCATTAGCTTCCGCAACTATAGAAAATTGTGTCTTATACACTTGCCAGGAGGTCTTCCCATCATATGTCGATAGCTTCAGAGAAGGATGCGCAGGCATGGCTAGGAATTTAAAAGTATCCGAATTGCTTCCTGCCGTCGCTACGAATTTCTTTAAAGTATCAACTTCTTTGGCAACTGCGGAAACTTTGTCATCAATTTGTTGTTCCACTGCAGAAACTCTTTCTTGAATTTGTTCTTTCACAGCAGAAACTCTGTAATCGATTTGTTGTTCTACGGCAGAAACTCTCTCTTCTATTTGTTCTTTGACAGAAGAAACTTTATTTTCAACCGCGTCTATTCTGCCTTCCATAGTCTCAAATTTATTTTCTATTATGCAAGTAATTTCCTTTTTCATTTCTTCTTGACTTGCTTTAACGGCTCTCATCTCTTCCTTAACGGATTCTTGACCCAATTTCAACTCTTGAACCGTTTTCATCTGATCTTTAACAGATTCCTGAACAGCCTTCATTTCTTCCTTAACAGATTTCTCCATCTTTTCTTGAACAGAATTCATTTCATCTTTAACAGATTCTTGAACAGCTTTCATTTCTTCCTTAACAGATTTCTCCATCTTTTCTTGAACAGAATTCATTTCATCTTTAACAGATTCTTGAACAGCTTTCATCTCCTCTTTAACTAATTCTTGGCCAGCTTTCATCTCCTCTTTCACGGAATCTTGGCCAGCTTTAATTTCTTCTTTAAATGCAGCAAAGGCTGCCATGAATTGCCTTAATTGTTCTTCCATTGCTCTAGTTAATGGCATTCAAAAATCCCACTTCTGACACCAAAAATTGTTACGTGCGTACGGGTTCGTTATATATTGAATGCACAAGTCGTTAAAAAGTTAACAAAAATTTATTCTTTCCACAAGAAATGAATTAAAATACTGAAATATTTCTTCACAGATCTTCGCACAATATCACAATATCTCAAACGTTTAGCAAAAACTCAGTTCAAAACAGATAAAATAGTTCTATCTCACAGCGAAATCGCTACAATCAATACAGCATTAAGTAAACAAACAGCAGTTCGCTTTTTACAGCTACAAGTATAACAGCAACAACAACAACTAACTGAGATGAGCTGTTTCACCTCGGCTTTTATAAGCTTTTTAATTATCAGTAGAACAATCTCGATTTTTCTAGATTTTTCTGGATGGCAACAGTAATTACGAGATATTTATTTATTAAGCATTAAATGCACGCGCTCTTTTATTTTTATTGCTATTTTTTTTTCGACGTAGCTTTCTCTTCAAAAATCGTCTGCGTTGCTAAGGCAACATGAAGCAAATTTAATTACAATTCTAAATAAATAGCCAAATAAATGTAAAATTCGTAACAATAGTATGAAAAAAATTTAACACATTTGTGTCAGTAACAGCATCGAATATGATCATCTTATAATCCGTATTTCTATAATCAAGGAAAGTTCAAAGATCAAATGATCCATTAATTGCCGCCTTTAATTTTTGGAATTTGGCAATGCAGCCTTTACATTATCGAAATTCTTGTTTTCCCGACTTTATCTGTGCTTTAGTTCGATAAACATATATTTCAGGAAATTTAATCACTACAGTACAAAATTCTGTGTTGCATTTATCAAAATTTGGTCCTATTTTAAATCAAACTGTGTTAAGATACAGGCATTTTACTAAATAAGAAAATGAAAATATAACTTGATTAAGATACATAAGTTTAATTTTATTGATAGCAACACGATTCTGTTAGGAAAAAAAGGATAAATTCCCAGTATTTATAAGTTACTAAGTTATTTTTAAAAGCATTATAAGAGCTGTAAATTATATTTCCTTTTGTATAGTAAAATATAAACATCAGTGATCATAATCGGAAATGAAATGAAGAGAGTATTTCTCCCAAACACACAAATTTTCATAAATAGTTATTTACACTAATACGTAACCGTCGCTTTACCATATCACCAAAACATGGGAATATTTCTGTTTCTCCTCTTCTTTTGCCAAGCTTAGTTTCCTCCTAGTTGGTAAATATTTACATTTTGGATAGCCAAAGAAGAATCGCTCTACCATCGTGACATTTTAGCTCTAAATAATCTTCAACTTCATGTTAATGTCCTTTCACACTGGTGTAAAATCTGGAAAATTAATTTAAACGCAAATAAATGCTGTGTAGTTCTATATAGAAGGTACAAAACAAGAATGCGGGTCAATACGGACATAAAAATAGAAAATATCATCATCCCTGTCGCAAATTCTTATAAATATCTTGGAGTCTATGTGGACAAAAACTTAAATTTCAAAGAGCATATAAATTACATTATAAATAAAGCAAATGCAGCATTCATGTCAATCTATGCCCTCATAGGGAAAAAATCAAAACTCAATATCAAAGTTAAAAAAATGCTATATATTTCTCTAATTCGACCAATATTACTCTACGCAGTGCCTGCATGGGCCGCAGCAAACAAAACAGAAAGACTCAAAATAGATGTACTGCAAAACAAGATTCTGAGATCAATCGTGAACGCACCATGGTTCGTTCGAAACTCTCAAATTCACTCGGACTTAGGAATTGAACCAATTCACAACCAAATTCTCATAACAGCTCATAACTTTTTCGAAGCAATAAAAAACTCTCCATATGCTGCAATTAGGCAACTAACAGATTATGATCCCACTGTGGAATCGGTGGTCAAACGTCCACGATCGATTCACCACAATGTATTATGGTGGTAAAAACTGTAAATAGTGTAAATATTTTTATTTTGCATATTCCTGACAAAGCTTATGGACTTTGCTATTTTTTCCTGACAAAGCTTATGGACTTTGATTATTTTACAATTATTTTACTTATTCAATGTTAATGAAAAATTTTTTCTTCGATCAAGTGACCATCGATAACCAATAAGGTTACTTCATCTGAAAGATCTGCCAAAATCATTTAAATAAGTGTTTTCAGTGCTTATAATTGCAAGATAACTGTGAAAATGTATAACTTCCAAGTTCCGATTAGCACGCAACGTAGTCTCGGGTTCTTTGACTGTCAGCTCACTCTGAGCTACGATGTCAACGATGTAGTTGCTATCAACTCATGATTAAGAACGATTTGATTTTGTATGTTAATTGCTAATTAAGTTTAAACGAACATCCTGCCTAATTTTGCTTAAATTACTTTGCCTTAAAACTGCTGATTTATGCCATGTCGGGAATAAAATTACCGTAGTATGCCATGCATTAACAGAATGATTTCCTGCTTCCTGCAACTCTAAAGATTATTGCCTGAGTTCAAGTTCAAATGCCATTGATGTAACAATGCCAGTTTAATATTGCTAATCTGATTATGCTTATCCTTCTCGCCTCCGGGTGTTGATGCCAGAGGGCATCATTTCTTAATTACTACCGCTATTGGCCTATGGCAATCAGTTTGATTTACTAATCAAGACTCATAGAAGTCGATATTAGTCGTAGATTGAAGATCACAAGATCACAAGATCGTGACATTTTTGGAGCCGTTTTTTCTGCAGTATAGTTTGATTTCCTTTTTTTACACTTCGCAAATTTTCTTTACGCAAATCATCCATTTTAAGAATTTGTAATATACAAGAAAGAGCAATAATGTCTTTTGAGACATGCACAAGAGATAATAATTATAAAACGAAATACAAGCGATTGTACATTTAGTAATACGATTTCTTTCCTACCATTTGTTACAAATTTATCAAAGTGATTAATGAAATTGTCTTTATAAATAATAAATCTAAAAATTCTATGTGATCAACGCTCAAGAAATATTATTTTAAATTCAAAATACAACATAATTAAAAGGCGAAGAACATACATATCAGGTTCAGGTTTCAACATTTATTCAATTCCATTACACATTTTCTTTACTGACGTTGCTAGATCCAAAAAACAAAAACATACAATTAAAATAGATTTTCAGACAAACTTTCTTGCACACTGGGACCCGTTGAACAATAGTTCAGAACAATCAAGATTACCAGTAATATATGAAAATGTTCAAATATTTTCAAGGATCATTATGCATTTCAATACAAATTCAAGCATTTATGATGAACAAAATGTCACATAAACGTCAAAAACAAGTAAAAATATATTATTTCTTTGTTCCAAAAAAACATTATACCATAACGATTTAGGCTTCTTATTTTAATTTTTCAGATACTTTTTAGATATTACGCGATAGGAGGAGTAAAAAATAAACATGTCAAAAAGGCGTGTCCGTTTCCAAAATTTCTTCAAAAAGTTTTTCCAAATAACAGACAAGTTAATTGCTTTGATATGGCACAGAAAATGCTTCCAATATTTCCTTTTATTTTCGTTCCATTGATCAGGCGTGCCAACAAACTGTCACCTACTTCTTTTTTACCCATTTTTTTTCTATGGTGTCTTACCTCCTTCTTTGTACTGCGTGGGTGTAATATCACATGCTAGTTGAACGCCTTACACATCCTTCGGGAGTAAAGTAATAAATTACATTAAATACTATAATAACTTTGCTCATAATGCAAAAAGGATATAGTAAAACATAATTGAGTGCTTCTCAGAAGTGAATGAACAAAGCACAGATCGGTTTTTCACATCATAATTATTTAGCCGTTCCTTTTTGGACGTTATAAATTAACTCAAGTATAGATTGTTATAAAAATACAAAATATGGTTTTCCCAATGACAATGAGATCATAAAAATATACATAATATTCGGATGATTATCATCGATCAAAATAAACATTCATCTCTGATAACGCTTAAAAAAGTGACGCAAGTTCGAGAGTGGAATACGTGGCAAATTTATTCTTTCACTGGTTTGGAATTCACGTTAATCGCTTAAATTTGGGATGTCTATTTTAACGTAGATTTTTCGGGACCTGGATTCGTAGACGCAGTGGATCTTAAAACAAAGTAATGTACTTAACATATCAAAAGCTTTAGAAATTGCTGCCTACCACTTTTTCTGTAAATGAACCAGATATAAAGAATAAAAAAAAAAAAGTCAACTTAAAGTACCGTCCAGTTCTTCACTGTCTTGGCGTCGTAATGACGCAATATTACTGAACCGGATAAGTCTCCCTTCTTTGGAGGCATTCGAGTGATAATTGTACCGAACGAACGAGCTTAAAGGACTCTCTTTTGTTGAGTTGTCCTGAACTGTGTTAAATAAACTGCATTGCTTTTTTAAGGCAAAGCGGTGTGTTTGGAATACATTGTACGTGTATATAGTTTCCATTGCTTGGTTTGTATTTCCGCCTGGTTTTCGCAGAATATTCGCATGATATTAGAGGAAATATAGCCACAAATTTGATGTTGAATTTGGGTAACATCAATTTACCGCAGACTGTCGGAATTTCTCAGAAAAATCTGAGGCATTAGTCTAGGTATTTTTTCATGGCTTTTGCGCTAACAAGCCGCCGCGATTTTTCTAATAAAAAAATAGTACTTGGGCCAAAGAATTTAGAAGTTCTTTAGTTTTAGCAAGTTAGCAGATTTTACTAAAAATGAACTTAGGTTTCAAATAGAACTTAGAATTCCTTTGGTTTGAAGAACTTAGCAGATTCTAGGAAAAATGAATTTAGGTTTCAAATAAAACCCAGTTACTTTTCATTCAGGAGTGCTCTTGAAGATCCCCAGGAATGTTTCGCCAACTATAAAATTGCTTAATAACAGTATACTCCTCCATCTTTGCCTTCAGCCTTTAAGGATATTATGCTTTAGTTTTTGTTTCATCAATCGATGGCGCCAGTAGCTTAACTTCTGTCCAGCCATTCTTATCTTATCTTATTTAATCACTATATCTTATCTCTTTCATTTGAGCTTTGACAGCTGAGGGTGATGGTTTGATAAAACCATGGAAACCAGTCCTGTGAAAATTTTCAAATATACCGCTGATTCTTGTTCTTTGACTTCTAAATTAATACCTGTTCCTCGTGTTATTTTATCTTGATTAACCGTATACTCATTTTAACTCATTTTCCCCAAATATAAAGCTCTATTTTCATCTAAAACATTCTAAATTAAATTTTTAAATTTCTTTCTTTTCCCTGGCAATCTAGATATTTTAATTTTGAACACTCCAAGCATTTTCAGTGTATTCAAATTCTGTAGTTTCGCATTGCAAATAGCGATAGCAACATATGTAAACAATAAAAAATTATTACCGCTCAGCATATCTCTATTTTCCAAATCTTCAATCAATAGAGATAATGTCCCATATTGTAGAAAATGATAACATCTTACTCTGAAAGCATTTAATTATCTGAAGGGAGTATCCAGGCATTCCGCTTTTATTAGTCCAAAGGGGCTTTGTCCCTGAAGGACTATTGTTTTCGTTTTGCGATTTTGCATCGGAAACATTAAAAGTCTGTATCACTTTTCGAACTGTTGCCACAAAATATTGCAGCCCTGTATTATATTTAAAGAAATTAAATAATGAAGAATGTGCATAAATGTATGTATGTATGTTTCTCGCATTGTGATAAAACGACGGTACCTAGAGCCATCGAATTTTGAATGCCGTAATCCTGTTGCGATTATGAGCATCTGGAAGCTGAAATTTGGAATTTGTTTTATTAACGATTTCATATTTTCTAAAACTAGTTTCATATTTTCTAAATGAATTTTTGATTAACAAACTCGAGGATTTCAAAGCGGGCAATGGCAATGATGTAAAAAAAAAAAAAAGAAAAAAACATTTTTATCTGCAGCGCGTGAGACTGTTTGTAGGAAATTCTAAAGATATGCTCAGTTTAAAATTATTTTGCGATATTGTTCTTTAACTGAATTTTATGGTTTAAATGCAAAGAACATGATATTTAATAAATAAAAGTAACATACAAAATGTTTAAAATTTGTAGATAATTTCTGTAATAATAATTTAATGTAATAATAATCCGATAATTTCTGTAATTCTTGTGATTTTGTGTACTGTAGAATGACCTGGTCTGAACCCAAATTGGTAATTCTTTAGCAGGTTGTGACTTTCAATGAAGTTCTTAACTCGATTTACAATAATACGTTCAAATAATTTAGCAAGAGTAGGGAGCAAACTGATTGGTCTATAACCGCTCGTAGTTGAGCCGTCTTTTCCTGGTTTTCTTATGACGATAATGGTAGCATGTTTCCAGATACGAAAATTTTTAATGTGATTCCCTGGTAAATATGCTTATATTTGTGAAATTTTTATACTCGTTAGGAAAAAAATATAATCATAAGAAGCTTGATTCTCGTACGAGGAAAATTGACTGGGATATTTAATTTAAAAATTTGTAATTTTTGAGGTCATTTTTAACTTACCTTGAGAGATTGGTTAATTAAATAAGAATAATTCGTAGAAATAAGTTTAAATGAAGTACAGGAAAAAGGTTTACCATTTAAAGGTTGTACAAGGAAGTAATATGGTGTCCGTATGAGATTATTTATATTACTTTTAATGTTATTTTTTATATTTCCTAGAAAATAAAACCGAGTGTTTTTTTGCCCTGTAGTTTTTCCCCATAAGGCTGAAAATCATCATAAAAAAATCAAAATATTCAGTAGTATAGCAATTAATTTGCTTTACTTATATTTGTCGGAAACTTCAGTGTACACATTTGTATATAATCTGATTTCACTTTGGGACTTTCTTTTTTCTAAACAAGAACTTTTTGCAAAGCTGAAATGTGACTGTGTTTTTGTGTTTAATGTAACAGTGTTCTTATCCTAGAGACTTTGTAAGTTCCCACAGATAGGACTTTGGATATGACAAAGCTCAATGAACAATATTTATCATGTTTACTTTATGATCATCACTTCGCTACTGTGAAATCGATAATTTACAAAGTATTCATAATAATTTTCATCATTTATTTGAAACATAACAGTGTATAATGATACATGAACTATTCACCAATGTTAAGCTGAACTTTGTTTACTTGGAGCTTGAACTATGTACATTCTGCTGCCTGAATTTCGTCATTTATAGCTGATTTTTCCAATTTTGTACTTAACTGTACTATTACTCTCATTTATTTCTTTAACTATTTTCATTTTTTTTTGTATTTCACATTTTTCCTTAAAATCCAAATTATATCTTAAAATTTTCTCTTTCTCACATTATATTTTCACACATAATATTTTCATTTTTCAATCTTTCACTGCTGTGGTACTATTTTTTGCCATCAGCTCAGCGGCACTAGATGCTTGTTGATTTTGGAGGCTCATCTTTTATCTTTATTTACAAATGCTGTACTTTAGTACTGATCCTAGCTTCGCCGTTTGGCGTGGAGGTTACTCCTTTATAATTTATCTTACCAAGCCCAAGGGCAATTTCCAAGATAGGCAGTGAAAGTCAAAGTTTTGACTATAGGCTGCCAGACTCAGGCCAACTGAACTGAACTGAAAACTAAATCGAAAAATAGATTGTTCAAATATTTTGTAACTCAGATGTAATTATTTAAAGCAATATGAACTGGAAATTACTGTCATAAAACATAGCAATTTTATTTTTAAAATCTAAGAGCCATCTTATGAATTTTCAAGCTCTTCCAATGGTTTGAAAAATTTAAATAATATATAAGTATATCTGTAAGCTATAAATTTGAACTACGTATTTGTTGAAAAGCACATCCAATGATCACTGCGCAAAAAAAAATAATAATAATAAATAAACTGAAAGATTTCAGGGTTTAAATTACGTCCAAAGGGGTGTTTTTTTTAACATTTTGTGTGTTACCTTTATTTATTACCTATTTATTAAATATCATGTTCTTCGCAATTAAACCATAAAATTCAGTTCAACAGAGACATCTCAAAATAATTTTAAATTAAGCATATCTTTAGAATTTCCGATACACAGCTCCGCGCTCTTTAGATAAAAAGGTTTTTTTCCCCCCGCAGAGTGTTACCATTGCTCGCTTTTCAATCGTTTGAGTTTGTTCATCAAAAATTCCTTAAAGTTTTACAAAATATGAAAAGATCATAAAACCAATTACAAATTTCAAATTTGGGCTTCAAGATGCCCATATTCGCAGTACGATTACGTCATTCAAAATTGGATGGCTCTAGGTACCGTCGTCTTATCCAAATGCGAGAAACATATATACCTTTATGCAGATTCTTTATTATTTAATTTCCTTAAATATAATACACAGCGATAATATTTGGCAACAATTTGAAAAGTGAAACTGGCATTCAGCGTGAACCGACGCAAAATCGCAGAACGTTAACAATAGTCCTTCAGAGACAAAGCCCCTTTGGACTAAAAAAAAATGGGAACAGTTCTATATTTTCCGTCCTACTGCGCCGATTGATGAAATTCAGCTTCCGTTCTTCACGGCTCGAAAGCGCGATTTAGGATATGTATTAAATTTACAAATAACGTTTTTCTAATATAGGTATTTCGACACAAAATCGGACTTTTTCTGAAATGGCATGCCAATTTTTTTCCATATTTTCACTCTACGACTCAAATTATGCCAAAGTGCCAAGTTTTGTAGAAATCGCATGGGTAGTTTTTAAAGATTTAGCACCACAATGTGAATTGAATTTTGTATATATTTATCAATACTCTTTTTTTTATTAAACTTTTGTGATTCTTCCTTTCATATTTCGAAATTTAGGTGCATTGCAAATAAAGTTCGCTCACTTTTTATGATTTATTAGTCCAAAGGAGCTTTGTCCCTGAAGGACTATTGTTTTCGTTTTGCGATTTTGCGTCGGAAACATTAAAAGTCTGTATCACTTTTGAAACTGTTGCCACAAAATATTGCAGCCCTGTATTATATTTAAAGAAATTAAATAATGAAGAATGTGCATAAATGTAGGTATGTTTCTCGCATTGTGATAAAACGACGGTACCTAAAGCCATCGAATTTTAAATGCCACTAATTTGGAATTTCATTTATTATAGATTTCATATTTTGTAACACTTGAACGAATTTTTTATTAACAAACTCAACATTTTCAAAGCGAGCAACGGCAAAGCTGTACATCAAAAAAACTTTTTATCTCCAGCACACGTGACTGGGTATCGGAAATTCTATGCTCATTTTAAAATTATTTTGCAATATTGCTGTTGAACTGAATTTTATGGTTTAAATGCGAAGAACATGATATTCAATAAATAAAAGTAACATACAAAATGTTTAAAAAACGCCCCTTTGGACGCAATTTAATTTAATTTTTTTTATTTATTTTATTAATTTTGTTGAAAATATAGCAAGCATTTTGCCACACTCTTTAAATACACATGCTGAAAACGGTCATGTGTAAAGTACGAACTGTTAAAAAAAACTTCAATTTACGTATTAATGGTAAAAAGATATTGTTATAAATGTTGTTCACAGATGGACAATTTTAACGCAATTATATGCGGACGGGTACTTTTCTGCATAATTTAACATGAAAAGCTGACAGAGATGCTTTGCTGCCGGAAAAATAAGAATACGGAGAAGTCTGTTTAACATTCAGTAAATGGCTATCTCGCTAAATCGGCGCTATATCGCCCTGATTACTGGCGTATAACCTCCATTGAATGCCTATAATCGTTTAGATAACGAACATTTGTTTTTTGTAAAACATTTGTTTTCTTGTTTCGCAGTGAGTATTTGCGACAGATAGTTTTAAAGAAATTTTCCCAATGAAATGAAAATTATAATCTCAAATTTCTGAGGGAAATCATTTTCATAGACATAATTCGCGAATTACAAGTTTCTAGGAATTTTAATTTCAGAAAATTATTTAAGTCTTAGAATAAAAGATATTTACGCCTTGCGTTATATATAACAGATCTAGAGACTTTCCTATTCATATTCAAACAGTCTTTCTTTGGATTTGAGAAAAGAAAAGGATAGGAAGAAAGAAAGAGCAGCAAGTGCAAAAACATTGAATGAATCAGATGCCAAGTTTTATTCAGCTTTTAAGCATTTGTAATGTTTATGAATGCTTATAAAATACATTTAAAATAAATCCTCCTTAAATCCAGGGGTTAAAAAAGTGCAAGTTAATTCAAAGTGCAAAAAGTTCTAGGTTACCAGCGAGGTTTGCGTTTACCCCCAGAGTTGGGGGTTTAAAGGGGTCCATTTGTGATCTAGGAGTCCAGAGTTAGTTGATAGACGAGCATGCATCGCTGTGAAGATTCACAATCAAAATCACATTGATTACCAAAAAAATATTAAAGTTTCCAAATTGATAATTAAATGTTTATTGTTATAAAGCTTGTGATGTAGTACACAAGATATTATACAAAATAAATAATAGAGAAACCAACTATCAAAAATTCTTTAATTTGTTAAAAAATCATTAATACTTTTAAAATATATAAATACTAAGAGATGTTCCCGTCATATGTGGATAACTTCAGAGAGGGAGGAGCAGGCATGGGTAGAGATTTAAAACCATTACTATTGCTTCCTGCCGTCGCTGCAAATTTCTTCAAGGTATCAACTTCTTTGGCGACCGCAGAAAAACTGTCATCAATTTGTTGTTGAAACGGCAAAAAAACTTTCTTCCATTTCTTCTTTTACAGAAGAAACTCTTTCTTCTATTTGTTCTTTTGCAGAACAGACTCTTTCTTCAATGCGTGCAACTGTATTTTCAACCGTGTCAATTCTGTCTTTCATAGCTTCAAATTTGTTTTCTGTTATACAAGTGATTTCTCGTTTCATTTCTTCTTGGCCCACTTTGATTTCTTCTTTAACAGCTTCCTTCTTTTCTTGAACGGCTTTCATTTCTTCTTCAACAGAAACTTGACCAGCTTCCGTCTTTTCTTGGAATGCAGCAAAAGCAGACACGAACTGTCTGAATTGTTCTTCCATTCCCCTCCTGATTGGCATTCAATCCTACTTCTGACAACAAAACGTGTTGTGTGCGTACGGGTTCGTAATGGATTGAACGCACGACTCGACAAAAAGTTAATAAAATTTGTTCTTATCCAAAGAAATAAAACAAAATGTTGAAATTTCCTGAGAGATATTTGTACAATATCACAAAATCTCACAGTAGTTATATTTCAACAACTAAAACGCTAAGCAGAACTCAATTCAAAATACAGAGAAAGCTAATCCGATGTCACCGCAAAATCGCTACAATCAATAACAGCACTAAGTAAGCAACTACAGTTCACTTAAAACAATTACTGAATTGAGATGTTTTCTCCAGCTTTTATAAGCTTTTTAATCATGCACGAGAACATTCCGGTATTTTCTCGATCTTTCAGAATAGCAAAAGAGTACAATTACGAGATATCTATTAATTAAATGTTTAATGCGCGTGTTCTTGTATTTTTACTTTTTCGATGTACCCTTCTCTTAAAACTCGTCGCGCGCAGCATTGCACGGGGAAATGAAACAATTTAATTACAATTCCACTAAAAATAGAAAACTAAATACAATACCCTTTAAAGTACTTTCATTTCTTTCCTACTCTTCGTTACAAATTTATAACAGTGATTATATTTATAACAGTGGACAAATTCGTCCATGTCAGTGAGGAGGCGGAGTTTAGAAACGGAAAAGTGTAACCAGAAATTGATGTCCAGTCCTTTTCAAAAATACAAATTTTTATTAAAGAAAAATTTAATTTACATTGTTAATTAAAAATTTTAAATTCCTTTTTTGTTCTAAACTCAAATTGTATAACAAATTAAACATCCTACAGTTACTTATTTAGGTAACATCTTAGCCGCGAGGTGTAGTCAATAAAATCATCTCCACAACGAGTGTCCGTTTCCAAGGTTCTTTGGAGAATTTCTAGACAGCAAACAATCGAATTTTTCGACATCTCACAGAAAATATTTGTTTTTTCGTTCCAGTTATCAGGTATGCCAACAAGCAATCACCTGCTAGAAAACGCAAATTTTGTTTTCACAAAAATTTGAGCTACATTGCTAATGAATAGTTTAAAAACACTTTTATGTTTAAAATTAATATTATACAACAGTTCAGACTTCTTACTCTTAAACTTCTAGGTTAATATCTTGCGCGAGAGGTGTCAATAAAAACATCTCAAAGAGCAGTGTCTCTTTTGAAGATACATTTGAAGAATTTCCAAACAGCAAGTAAGCTACTTACTTTGCCATGCATACAAAATGCTTGTAATGTTTCTGCTTAGTTTCGTTCCAACTGTTAGACGTGCCAACACGCTGTCATCTACTTTTTAGCACGTTTTTTACTATGGAGTTCCTTGTACACTGCGCAAAAAAAAAAAAAAAAAAAAAAAGCAAGAGAAAAAGAAGAAAATGAGTCAATTCTATATCTCCCGTTGTACTGGGCCAATTGACAAAATTCAAATTATATTTTTCAATTCTCAAAAGCGCGACTTAGGATATACATAAGATTTATACATCGCATTGTTCTAACATAGATATTTTGACACAAAATGGGTGTTTTTCTGAAATAACATACCATTTTTTTTCATATTTCGATTCTACGATTCAAATTATGCCTAAATATTAAATTTTGTAAAATTTGGTGCGAAATTTACGGAGAAATTCAAAACTTTAACTTTGCGAATTTTTTTCAGGTTGCGCCAAGAATAATTCACTTGGCGTGCTTTTTAATACACGGCAACTAATTTTCTATCCCTTCCATTGTGCAGAGCGAAAAAAAAGTCACATCGTTCCTACCTTTTTACATAGTGCATGAGTGGGAAAAGGTCCCATCGTTCCTTTCCAATAATTCTAGCTAAGTGCTTAAAAAACATTAGATGTTACTATCGCTTTCAACAAATATGCCAAATTTCAAAACGCGCCAACATATAAATTCACGTATATCTTCGAAAATTTTGAATAAAAAGCTCTAATTTTTTGCAGGTATACTTAGGAATACACCTACTTTCAGTTGATAATAATATTTTTATAGATTATAATTCAAAATGTTTTTCCAAAAATTTATAAAAATTATTTAAAAACACAAATTTTAAATATAAATCCTAAAAAATGGGCGAATTTTATTTGGAATGAACCTAAATTTCGAACCGTGAAATAAGGAATCAGGTAAGTGTAATAAAAAAAGCGATATTAATAAATACATACCAAATGGAATTAACACTGAGGAGCTAAAATTGTGAAAGCTAATTTTTTCAAAACTACTGGCGCGGTTTTTACAAAACGTGGCACTTTGGAATCATTTGAGTCGTAGAATCGAAATATGGAAAAAAATTGGCATGTCATTTCAGAAAAAGTCCGATTTTGTGTCAAAATACCTATATTAGAACGATGCTATATATAAATCTAATACATATCCTAAGTCGTGCTTTCGAGACATGGAAAATGCAATGTGAATTTCGTCAGTAGAACGGGAGATATAGAACTATCCCCACTTTTTTTGGCGCAGTGTACCTTCCTTGTATTCTGTGGGTTGTAAGGAACACATTACATGTCCTTTGGGAGTAAACAAATCCATTGCATTAAATACTATAGTAACTTCGCTGAGAATATAGAAGTTGTAACAGAAGTGAACGAACGAAGATTAGTTCGATCTTTTCATATCAGAATTGATTATCTGTACCTCTTCGGAAATCATAAATTAAGTCAAGTAAAGATTAATAAAAACTATTAAAACTGAATATTTTTCGATCATGAAATTCGCACAAAGACACAATCTCTAAGAGAAAAACGTAATATTCGGATAAATATCATCGACACAAAATAAAGATTCATGTCATAACTTTTCAAAACGTCACTGATACCTTTTAACTAGCGTTTAAGGAAAATGAAACTTTCAAAGGTTCCACAATGGAAATGGATTCTTACACGGGTTGGCAAATTTATGCTTTCACTTTAAAATCACGTTAAGCGCTTCAGTTTGGGATGACTATTTTTAAGTATACTTTTCGGGGGACAGGCTTCAAATTACAGACGCAATAGATTTTAAAACAAATAATGTAAAAGTTACTTGACATATAAAAGTAGAAATTGTTGCCTACCAGTTTGTGTGTACATCGATTAGGTATAAAAAATAATAATAAAAAAGACGTTTCGTGAATTTTATCTTTGGTTTCATTCTCTCTTAGATGAAACTGCATTGTCTTCCGATGGCGATACAGTAAGTTTGGAATATGCTGTAATTTGTTTCGCCTGATACTTTTCGCCGCAGAATATTTCTCATGTTTTCAAAGGCAATGCACCCACAAATTTGATGTAGAATCTTATTGACATCATTTCAGCACATGATGTCAGATTGCCAAAATTCGTAAGTTCCAAAGTATTTATGTAGAAATTCTTTTTAAAACTTCTGCGTTGATCAGCAAGGATATTAAAAAAAAAATCTGAAAGATTTCAGATTTTAAATTACGTCCAAAGGCGCGTTTTTTTAACGTTTCGTGTGCTACCTTTTTTTATTAAATATCATGTACTACGTACTCAAACCATAAAATTCAGTTCAAAATCAATATCGCAAAATCATTTTAAAATGAACATATCTTTAGAATTTCCGTAAGTCTCGTGCGCTGGAGATAAAAATGTTTTTCTTTTTCCGTACAGTGTTGCCATTGCTCGCTTTGAAATCATTTAGTTTGTTAATCAGAAATTCGTTGAAATGTTACAAAACATAAAATCGATAATAAAGCAAATTTCAAATTCAAAATTAGGGCTTCCAGATGCCCATATTCGCAGTAGGATTACGTCATTCAAAATTCGATGGCTCTAGGTTTTATCACAATGCGAGAAACATGCATACATTTATGCAGATTTTTCATTTTTTTAAATTTAATGCAGAGCGATAACATTTAGTGGCAACAATTTGAAAAGTGAAACGGGCATTCAGAGTGATTCAACGCAAAATCGCAAAACGAAAGTAATAGTCCTTCGGGACTAAATCCCTTTGGACTAAAAAATTACAGTTTCTACAAAGAACTTGGCAGATTTTATGATAAATGAATTTACGTTCCAAATAAAACCCAATTACATTTCACTCAAGAATGTTCTTGAAGATCCAAAGGAATGTTTTGTCAGCTATAAAATTGTTAAATAACAGTGCAGGCATTTTCATTTATTTTCCCCTAAAATAAACTTCCATTTTAATGGAATTTTGAAAATTCCTTTTCCGTCCCAATTTAGATCTTATTTTGTAACACATTTTTTAAAAGATTGTACGTAGCTGAAGAATTTTCAGCGTTATTCAAATTCGCGAAATTAGCATTGCAAATAGCGATAGAAACATATTGTTACGGATTTCGTATTTATTTAGAATTGTAATTAAAATTGTTTTATTTTCTAGTACAATGCAGACGATTTTTGAAAAGAAAGTTACGTTAGAAAAGTAAAAATAAAAGAGCGCGTACATTTAATATCCAATAAATAGATATCTCGTAATTGCTGTTGCCATCCAGAAAAATCGAGAAAATAGGTTTTACGAGAATGCTCTAGTGAATAATTCAGAAGCTTACAAAAGACGAATTATAACACCTCAGCTCAGTTGTAGCTATTTTAAGCGAACTGTTGCTTATTTAATGCTGTTATTGATTGTAGCGAATTCGCTGTGAGATAGAATTAGTTCGTTTCGAATTGAGTTCTGTTTAACGTTTGCGATATTGTGATATTGTACGAATATCTCTGAGGAAATATTTCAGCATTTTGCTTTATTTATTGTGAAAAGAATAAATTTCATTAACTCTTAACGACTTATGCATTCAATCCATTACGAACCCGTACGCATGCAATAATATGTAAATAATTAAAAAGTATTACAACTTACCCAGAGGCAGATTAAGATAGTTGGATACTCCTGAGGGTAAAAGATTTGGAGCGCATGGGCACAAGAGTCGGAAACCTAAAACAGTGAAAAGATTCGTTGACCTTAAATTCTCAAACTAAAATGTATAGCTAATACGTAATAAAACGCAACGTTTCAAGAAAAATTTTAACTTTATTTTAAAAAATTGAGACCCTTACTAAAGATATTACAATTTCGCTACATAGCTTAATGTCTTGATTTCCGTTTGGGAAATTCATCAATTAATTTTGCCGTAATTGTTTTGTCCAAAACACATTGTTCTATATATAAAATGGCCATGATGTTCAAATTCTCTTTTCCCATAGTACTTCTTAAATAATTTTTAACGCGCTTTAAAACTCAAAAATCTCTCTCACCCGATGCATTTCATATCGGTATTGTTAAAAATATTTTCAAAAGTATCTGAACATTAGAAAGAGGCTCTTGCAGCTCGATAATTTTCTAGTGGGGCTTTCGTTGCATTTCTGTTTCTTTTAAAAATAGTAAAAATTGATCCAATTCATCGCAAAAATTAAGATTCAATATCGTCTTTGTAAATATCATTTAGTATTTGTATAGCTTTCTTCTCAATTTCAGGTAATAAATAATCTCTCTTCAAAAAATACAGTAAAGTTTTTCATAATAGTTTCATATATCTCAGTTCTTCGGAATAGTTCTGCTCTTGCCCTATCTCATATGACATAAAATAAATTCGCTATGAAATTTTCCCTTCTTTCAAATTCGTGACCGATTTCTTCACTTTCACCGAAAATAATTTTTCTCTTTTGCTGCCTGCGAGATTATCCGCCTTCCTCTTGAAACGACAGCCCGCGTAAATCACTTGCTTCTTGCTCCACTTTTCCATATTCATCTCTGAAGTTATGGCTATAATTTTCTAGAGATTTTAGTAGACTAGATCCCTTTTAATAATTCTCATTCAACTGACTGCTGTGATTTGTTAGTAGCATTTATTTTCTGGAGTATAAAACTCCAAATCACATCCATCTCTTCCAAAAGTGAAGTTGCCTCCAGAATTATCATCTTTTTTTTTTTTCCTTCATTCGTAACACTGATTTCCTCCAGGTCCTCTTTTATCTGCCTATAACCAAATCTTCTAGCTCGTACGGTATCTTGCTGACCGTTGTGCATCCTAACCTTTTTTTACCGATATTGTAGGTTTACGTTTATTCACTTAAAAAACGCCAGCGATGGGTCGACACTGTGAAAAAATTGTACTACTCTACAAGCGTAAAATATTTAACTGCATCGCTACAACTTTCTACTGCAAAATTTCCTACTCTATTTAATGAGCGACTGGCACAAGGAATATCAACTTCGCTTGGACTGTGTTCTTTAATACATATGTAAAGTGTCATGCACATATTTCTCATAAAAAAGTTATATTTGCTTTGGATACACTGCTATGTTTTATGTCAGGACAATACATTTATTTTGTGCATCATTATATATTTATATATATTTTGTTTGATGAAATTTCTCTTCCATCAAATATTCGTTGTCGAAATAAAATTCTTCAAGTGTTTATGTCTGAAGAGGTTCATGTTCTATATATTGTGTGCTAGCTATACCTTTTAATGGTTTATTATTAATTTGGAATTGTATACGCATACAAAGTTTATTTTGTTTTATCCAGCAACGAATAAAACATGTTCCACAGTACTTTTTCATCTCCCATACGATCGTTGTGTCACGTGACCAAACATGTGATGCTATTACGTACCAGTGATCCAGCCAGTAGTGATTACTCAAGGTCCGTAGAAAGAAAAGGTTAGCTCACTTCAAGGTCCGTAGAAAGAAAAGGTTAGCTCACTTGGGGTAAACAAACGAAAAGCCAGCGACTCGTTCGGCTGTGACGTCACTGAAGTTCTCTGTAGCATCTGCTAATAGTAGTTTCGTATTTCCTTTTGAAATATTTTCTGTTTTTCATCGGAAAAGTAAATATTCTAATATTTGGAGTCGAAACTTAACTACCTAAAATATTGTTTACTGTGTAGAGTAAGTCTTAATTACGAAAAGTTCCCTCAGTAATTTATTGTTTCATCGGAAATCTTTCAAACTTCGTTACAGAATTTGCCATTCAAGATTCAGCTGTTTATACCGTTGCTCATTTTATCTTCAACGGACTGAAAACCCACATTTCACAAGAACTGGAAAATATGTAGTGTAGTGATATTTAAATGTTGAAATAGAAGAAATTCCAATAACGAACATTTATTCTATAAAGCTGTATAAACTTGTCCCTAATGTTTGGAATCTAATTTGGCTGAAATTTAAATTTATTTTATTTTGCTAAAGCCTACTTTCGGTCCATTTGTTTCTGCAGTACTTGTTTCATTTAGAAATCTTAGTTTACTTGTGGCTTTTTTTAGATGAACTCGCATGAACTTTTTCTGTAATATGTGATTAATTCTAATAGATAAAAAAGAAATTGCATAAAATTATAAGTCGCTAGATTCTAAAACTTCTTTGTAATTTCTTGATGTAAAGCAGCAACAAGAAACATGGACAAATGAACTATTCAAGCTATAACTGAAAGGAAGTGTAATACTTAATCAGCATACTCTTTGAATTCAGCAGCTGCATTATGTAATTCTATATAAAAATTGACACTATATTTAACCCTTTGAATTTTACCTTTTAGTAAGCATAAAAAATAAAATTTTCTAAAAGTATTCAGATAGATGATGTTAACTTTTTATATCAAAAAAATAAGTAAAAGATATTAAAAGAATATTTGCATATCCTCTATATGTTTTGTTATTAATATTGCATATTTAGAATTTTATCTTTTAGGTTTCTATATTTATTTCACTTATGTGTTATTTAATGTATAAAAATTATAACGAAATGAAACATGTAGTCATTTTCTGGATTGTCATCCTCATTTTTTATTTCAAAGAAGTAAATCCTAGATATTAATAGGACTGAATGCTGTATGTATTTATTTTTGTATCAAAAAAGGAATTTGTTTGTATAATAACTTAAATATTACATTTCATTTAACATATTCAGTTTAACCATTCTATGAATAAAAAAATTAGAGTTTATCAGTTTAGTTGTGGACAAATATTATTCATACACAGATAAATGCACTCATTAAAATTCAGTTTAACCATTCTATGAATAAAAAAATTAGAGTTTATCAGTTTAGTTGCGGACAAATATTATTCATACACAGATAAATGCACTCATTAAAACATTATGCAATTTATACTAACATCATTTGACTGTCATTATACTTTCTGTGAACACATGGAAAAAGGATGGATGTTTATTTAATATGATAATCTGTATATAATATCTCCACAGATGTAATGATTACATTCGTAGATACTAGCAAATATATTTTGCACTTTTTGCAGGTAAATTTTTATAATTCAAAATTGGTACTAAATTTTAAACAGTACATTCAACAAAATCTTAGTAAATATGGA
>KL817722.1:0-12571 GCA_000611955.2 Stegodyphus mimosarum
GAAACGATGACGATTCTTGAAGCGATAGTTTGATGATAGATGCCGGCTTGCTAGCACACTAATGTTTGATGAGTTTGTGCTTTTTTTGGGGGGGGGGCAAGGAATTGTAATGGGATAGTGGAGTTTTCTGCTGATGAAAAAGAAAATGTAGCATTTCTTCTGAAATATGGCATTTTGCCTAATAGTGCAGAATGCAAAAATTCATAATGCATGAAATTGCACTTTGTCAGCAATTGAATTTATGTGCTGATGCCACATTTTGAATTATTCTCTCTGAGGTTTTTGAGCAAAAACGCATCTCTCTGTATATGGAAAAACATTAGTGCATGCAATACTAAACTTGTGCTATTCTGATATTTTTTAAGTGTGAACACATTGCTGTGTACATGAGAAAAAAACAATGTGTACAGTGCTAAGTCGTGCACAATGCCAAGTTCAACAATTCTCTGACATTTTTTCAAGTTAAAACAAATTACTCTATAAGTGCAGGAAAAAAAGGGGGTAAATGTTTTATTCCATTATTTATGTTATTATGTTTCTTACATTTTTAAGTTTGCTAATTGCTTGCTGTTTTATGTAATTCTTAGTGTTCCCCACTTTTTAAAATGGTTAAGGTCCTTCGTGCCTTAAGCTAGTAAAAAATTAATTGCCCTGATTGGTGATTTTTCAGGTGGGTCAGATAAATGATCAAAAAGTATAAAGTAGCAAAAGAGGTTTTTTTTTTTTTTTTTTAATGGACAATGGACTTTGATGCTGAATTTTGGTAAAAACATTAGGTGTTGAACCTATATTCAAAACTATTAGACTTTAACACAGAAACAAATGCTCATTTATTCCAACCAAGAATCAACAGATCCAGAAAAATAGTCACAAAAATATTTCTTTAACAACATGCACTTTTTTCAATAAAGCGATAATCTGAGCATCTCACGGTAGTACGAATACAATGGTAATTTCTTTACAGTCTTGAAAAATTTGATAAGACTGTTAAGGAAAGAAAACTGTAAAAACTGACTACTTAATATAACACAAATAACAGCTGAAGATACAATAAACAGCTACTGATCTAATACTAATGCTGAAGAGATGGTCATAGAATTGTACACCTTACAGGATTTCACTTTTAAAGTGCTCAAAAACACCAAAAGTAGTTGCTTCCTACATTCATACATAGAATGTACACAATACTTATTTTAATATATGGGTCATCCAAGGTGTTTGGCTAATCTGCAGTAGCAGAGGTGTTTTCTTAATGTTTGACTTAATGTAATTCTTAATGACTTCTTAATGTAAAACTGATACAAACTTATTTGAAATCATGTTAAGTCAAACAAGTTCAATTATCTTGCATTTTCTGCCAACAGAAAATGTACTCCCCGAGAATATAATACAATGATATTATCAAAACTTATGCTTTATGAATAGCATGTAAACTTACAGTAAGTTAAATTTATAAGATTACAAATGTTATATTTTTAGTTAGCAAACTAAAGAAACATTATGATTTGATATATTGATAGCTGAGTTTAAATGAGAAGGTCAGCTGCCAAAAATATTGAAACATGCCCTGTGAAAAAGTCCATTTCCCAAATCATAACTTTAAAATTATGGGGAAAAAGGGAGGAAGAAAAAGAAAATGAATATAAAGAAAAAGAACTATACATTAAAAATGCTAAGAGGGACATGTAAAGCAGGGAAATGTTAAGTAAACATGATTACCATGTATAAAATTATTCTCAACTTCATAACAATAAGCCAAGTTTACCTTGCAGATGGAAAAGATTTGTACTTAGCTAAATAAACTTCTGTGAAATCTTCGCATGGATAATCATCGAGAGGCTTAAAATCATCAATAATACCATACTGGTCACAAAGAGCACGTAATTCCTCAGCACCTCCTAATGCAGGAACATTGGTAATTAAAAGATATATAGATTCCTGATTAACTGTGTAAACCTGAAAAAATAAAGAAAAAATTAAGTTCGAAAAAGAAATAATGAATTCTTAATACAAACTTCAATTACAATGAAATTTCAATTTTTTTTTTTTAAAATTTTATAAGTGTAACTGGAAACGTATAATTTTTATCGGGGTAACATATATTACTTGAATTATCCATTATCTTAAGATTTAGTATGGGTCCTTTAATTTTAATGTAATTCACTATACCAAATTCAGTTACTGTAACATTTGAAACTGGAGTTTGATTATTATTTTGTCTGCAACTTGGATAACTTAGATTTTCATATACTTCTATTTTCTTTTATACATCATCATCCAATGCCTTTTCAGGCTGAGGCAAACCATTTGCGGTAGACCAAGAACCTTCTTTTACTTTCAGAATATTTTGTTTTTCATCTTCACATATGTTTTTCACAAAAGACAAAAATGTGACTTGTTTTCTTTTACAATTTTGATCACTCATTTTAGAATATAATTCAAAAAACATATTTTTACAACTTAAAAATCAAAATGGATTTACGCTACATTGAAAGAATGTGCACGTTACATAGTTATGCAAAATCATGAAATACAAATAATGAAAGAATTTTTGACTTTATTATCACAAGGGTACCAATGCATGTGGTTGAGATCACAACTTTTGACCTTGTCTGTTAACAAAATAAGGAGGAAAGATAACAATCTCCCTCAAGAATACACTCCACAGTACAATAGGAAGCAAATGAATAGTTCAGTTCTGAGAATAAGAGGGTGATTTATGTTAGCATGAAGTTTGGTTTTGAAGAGGAAGAAAAAGAGAAAGAAATTTTATTTTTTTATTTATCAGAACTGAAATCATTGTTGCCTTTGTTTAGAATTATTTTATATACTATATACATAGGATGCTAATCAATCGGAAAAAAAAACAATAGCAATGGGGGGTCCATACCCCCTTTGTGTACGCCACTGGTTCCAATTACTGAACACCCTGAACCTATTACTGAACCTGGTTCCAATTACTGAACAGTTTGGAAACACAAAGTGCAATCCCAACTCATTGATTTGTTTGATTTGCACTTCATGGAATTCTACCAAGATCTAGAATGCTGGAGAAAAATCATTGGTATTGACAGAAGTCTATTTTTAATTTGCCATTTACTTTAAATGTCACCTTCTAGCATCAGGTAAAGATCCAACAGAACTTTCTCAGAGCTTAATAAAACAGCTTTTTAGTAAGCAAATGTGGCATCACTATTCATTCTGAAGAACTCACAGCATTCAGAAATTAATAAATCTTTTACATGTAAGTACAGTTTAACATTGGACTAACGGCTTAATCCAATACCTGAAAAACAGAGTTCTCTAAGTCTGACTTCAAGACATAATGCTCTTTCAATTGGAATATCAGTAAAAAGAATTTAGCATTAAAAGATATCACAGTTGAATTATGAAGGAAAATAGTCCAGAATTAATTCATATGAATATTTTATATTGTAAAAATAATATCTATATACTTAACACTTACAGCATGCAAAAGCCTGAAATAAAAGTTCAAGCAGGAATAAGTTATAATCTCATAAAATAAACAGCCAAGACACACTAAGTATGAGTTTCTGTTGAAAATGACAAACACATATGTGGATTCCAAATACATACTGTTTATCTGCTTACAAAACAATTTCATAAAAAGTGCTTTTATTGTTTTGCCATCCCTTACAACTAATTATGATATAGAATACAAGTATAGGATTTTGCCTTCTCTCTCTCTAATTAAACTGAAAAGCAAAAAAGAAATCCAGGTATGTGCATAGCATGTGTTTTGTAAGTACACAATGCTGAGCTTGTGCAATTCCCTTATGATTTTTTTTAAAGAAAAAACAGATCATCATATATGTGAGAAAGACACCAGTCCAAAAAGAATTCCTTAAAAAAGTTAAGGGCTTAACACCAATGTTTTCTGCATTTTTAATTTTACTGACTGACTGCCCTATGGAATTCTTAGTGCACTTTGCCTCTTGTGCATTATGAAAAATTAATCACCAGTGAGTTGGCAACTTTAAATAATCAGAAAGTATGTTTTTCCCATTACAAATCCAGATGAATCAATATACACCAAATAAGTTTCTATGGAAATATTTATTGACACAAACTACCTGAAAAACTTGACACGAAAGTATACAATGATAACAATTGTACTCTATTTTATTTTTATTTGTATGAATTCATGAGGGGATGTCATAAAAAAGAGAAGAAAACATTGGAAAAAATCTTAGTCCATATTCTTACTTACTACTGTAACAGCTTTAGATATTGTTGCAATAATAATCTTGTACTTTTGAAATAGCTGAATTTGAAATATATATGTTAATAAATGGCAATGTTTGAAACGCCAACTCGAGAGCTGCGTGCGGTTCTCGCACGAAGTAAGAAAATGATTTTTAATTTTAAAAAAGAGAGAATACGTTTAGCTGTTAATTTTTGCATGTCACCTTTCCTCTGACTTATATGTTGCAGTTATGAAATTGATGTATTAAATAAAGTTAGCTGTGTTCCAATGGAGTTTGCTTTAATTACGAAACAAGCATTACAGTCTTAATTATTTTTAGAGGCACCGGCGAGATAGAATAATCGTACGTGCTTTTGAAATGAAAGCACATCTCCTGGAAAGCAAGGTATAGCATTTCTTTATTCCCAATTCCAAACGATATTATAAAGTTATTTGAACAAATTTTGATTTTATACACTACTGAAAAGAATACGAAAATGTGTTTTGCATCGTTGCAAATTTTAGTATAACTGTGCAAAACTTTTCTGTGTTCTGAACTCAGTTTACTATTCCTTACTTAGTTTGAACTGTCCATCATTGGACTTAGTTTGAAGTGTCCATCATTGGACTTAGTCTGAAGTGTCCATCATTGGACTTCGATAGTTTGAAGTGGTCATCATTGAACTTTAACACTCAAGTTTATCTTGCATTTTTACATATATATTTGAGTCGTAAATTGTTGTATGTTATTTTATGGTGCATCACTGCATATCAACTGATGGTAACAGTCATAGGTTGTTCGGAATAAATGTGGTATTGCTTATTCTGAGCATTTAAACAAGTGCATTTAATTCCTTGTTGCCAGAGCACTTTATTTATTTATTGCAATTAAGTTGAGCTATTTTGAGGAAGCGTAAAGAACAGGGTGTTCGTAAACTTAAGAAGTAGAAAAAAATGTCTTTCTTAGGAAGAGCTCGTAAGGAGGATTTGCAGAATCTCGCAACTGAACTAGGTGTTCAGGTGACTGCTGATTTGAAAATAGTTGATCTGAAACAGAAAATTATTGAGAGCAGAGATTATGACGAAGTATTCGTCAAAGAAGTCTTAAACACGATAATAGAGGACCGAAAAGAGAGGGAAGAAAGAGAGGAACGTAGGAGACAGGAAGAGGAACGTAGGAGACAGGAAGAGGAACGTAGGAGACAGGAAGAGGAACGTAGGAGACAGGAAGTAGAGGAACGTAGAAGACAGGAAGAAGTAGAGGAACGTAGGAGACAGGAAGAAGTACAGGAACGTAGGAGACAGGAAGAAGTAGAGGAACGTAGGAGACAGGAAGAAGTAGAGGAACGAAGAAGGAAAGAACAATATGATTTAGAGAGATTAAAACTTGAAGCTGAGATAAAGTCTCAAACCACCGGACAGGTCCGGGCGAAAACGGAATTGCGACATCTGATGCAGAAATTTGACGACAAAGAAGGAGATATCAGTCTATATTTATCACTGTTTGAAAGGCAAGCAGAATGGGCTCAAATTGATAAAGAAGAATTTGTATCTCATTTGCTAGGACTACTTCCTTACGAAGTAACACAAATAATAGCTAGAGAACCCTCTGATAAAGCTAAAGATTATGAACATGTGAAGACTTTATTGCTAAAGCGTTTTAAATTAAGTCCTGAAAGGTTTAGGCAGAAATTCATGAAGCATCAAAAAAGTACCGAATCAACATGGGTGGATTTCAGCTATGAATTAGAAAATTATTGCAAGGAATGGGTAACTGGTTTGGGAGTTGAGAGTTTTGAACAGTTGTTGGACTTGATGGTGATTGATCAGCTTAAGCGTCGAGTCCCTCCTGAAATTCGAGATCATTTTCTTGACGAATGGGTAGAAATGATTTCGTCCAAGAAATTAGCCGAAAAACTTGATGCCTACGAAAACGTCCGTGGAAACTTCCAAAAAAATCTTGCAGCCGATCGGCGGAAAGGGAAATACAATCCAAAAACTCAAAGTAAAACAAATTCCGATGATAAAAATAATGCTGAAAATAAATGGCCTTCAAAGTTTAATTCGGGAAGCAAGATCTATCAACCTAGTAGTCCACGTCCAGATGATAAATATGAAAAACGAAAGTCACTGCAATGTTACCACTGTGGGTCCTATCAGCATCTAAGACCTCAGTGTCCAAAACTTAAGAATAGTACTGAATCTTCTGCTAATCTAAACAGAATTAGTTCAAGACCGGACGATGAATTTCTGTTACCTTATACTAGTATTGGATACGTAAATGGCTACAAAATTCCTATATTAAGAGATTCAGGTGCTAGTATTGATATAGTTTGTCGTAAATACATCACGCCAGAAATGCTGACAGGTGAAAAAGTGTGGGTGCAACAACCATTAGATTTAAATCCAACCTGTTTACCCTTGGCTGAAGTCGAACTAAACTGCGATCTCGGACATGTAATAACCAAGGCTGCCATTATTGGAAACGAACTCGACAAAGGAAGGTATTTATTAGGCAACCGAACTGCTGCACTACTGAATGAAGAAAAAGAACCTCAAAATCACTCTCATCAGGTTAATGTTGTGACTACTAGAGCTCAAACGAAAAGAGAAAAAGAAAGCAAATTCAAAGTTGGGAAAATAAAATTGTATGAGAAATGGAGCAATGAAAAAAAGAAACTAGCTGCTGCTCAATCTGAATGTAGTTTAATTTCCAGTGATTCATTACCAAGTAATAAAGAGCACGTAGATCCAAACCGTTCTGTTGCTGTGAATCATGAAGTTGATGTTTTGTGCAATGTTTCAGAAAAGTCTAATCTTTTAAAATGCAGCGATGGATTTCATTCAAATATTCACCAAAATAGTTGCAATGATGAAGTACCAATGGACTTGAGCATATCTTGTCGGACTTCTGATGGAATCAAACAAAGTGCATCAGTGACTAATAATCATTCTAGTACTGGGCCTCTTTCTGTTGATAGTAAAAATTCATTACTTCCTGATTCCAAAAGAAGTGATTCTCTGAGAAGTATTCATCCAGAAAGTGTTGTAGAAAATCCTCTCTATGACAAATGTTCTAATGTAGAAAACCCTAGTATGAACATTAATCCTCAAGTACCACGGCCATTTAAAAAGAAACATTTATCTATGGTGAAAGATGATTCTGTTAAAGGAAGTTATGAACATGCTCGGAAGTCAGTGAAATTTGAAGTTAAAAACAGTAAATTATTAAACCAATATGGAGATATAGCTTACAAGCATGATGACAGACCATCACAAGTTTCAGGCTTCTCCCATTTGCAAGCCTTACAGAACATGTGTGATAATAACCCCATGGCTGGTCTTCAGAACAGTGTTATTCAATCTGTAACTCATGATAAAAAATCAAAACTGGATTCTAATTCTTGTAAAAATATAAATGCCAACGAAAAGCTTTCATTTAGTGGTACATGTTTTGATAATTTGAGTAAGTATAATTTTAGTGGTGCACAAGTGTCCACTGACATCAAAAGTGCTGCTGAATGTGAAGTAACAGATACATTATTAAAATCTAACATAAACTGTAGTCCTGTATGTACTCAAAATGATAAGCATGAAATCAGTGCTCCTGAACTAAACTGTGAAGGCATCTATACAAAATCTGAGATAACGAATCAGAATTGTGAAACAGATACTAAAAACAAAATAGATATCCTTAAGCAAAAAGAACAGAATTCTGTGAAAAGAGACATTAAAAGCAATTCTCAGTGTATTGAAAATGTTTCTAAAGTACCAGCAAAAGCTGTTGATTCAACAGAATGTGTGACGAAGTCATCTGAAGAATCAATTAAAATGAAGAAAATCCATTTCACAGTGTTAGATGCTGATGATAGTACTCATTCTGTTGTGCAAAACAATAAATCTTGCAGTAATGCTGACGTAATGTCTGATGGTAAAGAAAAGGAAGTGATGGGATCTTTTGATAAAAATGCTGCTCAAGTTGAGGCATCTGCATCAGAAATTTCTAAATGTTGTACTGTAAAGGCAGAATCATCTGAAAATACTGGAAATTCTGTTGGTGGTAATAATAAGCAACAAGAAAAAAAGCATGTAGTGACTGATAGAGAGAAAGAGCAAGAGGTAAAACCTGCTGACAGTAGTGAACAGACATCTAGAAAAATTCAACTAACTGATGAAGAGGCAGAAGAGCCTTTAAAATCTTAAAGCAGTCTGACCGGAAAATAGCTGATAAGCAGCTGACATCATCTGAGGAAGTTCTTGAGAACAAGAACATTTCAGTTCCAAAAGATGAAACAAAAATGTGTGTGGTTAGTTCGGATCATGATATTGTTAGAAATGATTCTGACATTAAAAAATCTTCTGGTGAATCAGATAAATGTACTTCAACAAAATCTCAAGAAGATGCTGATTCATCTGTATCATTTTCTAGTGCTGTGTCTGTTGAAACTGGGATTAAATCTTTAGAAGATAATTCAAAGTGTTCTGAAATGAATTTGGATTGTCCAGAAAGTGAGGTTTCTAACTCTATTCTTATTTGCCTTCTCTTAATATTAATGAGAAAGTCGTGTTCAAGAACTTTTCTCTTCGGAAAAGTTTCTCCGTTGGGGGAGAGATTGTAACAGCTTTAGATATTGTTGCAATAATAATCTTGTACTTTTGAAATAGTTGAATTTGAAATATATATGTTAATAAATGGCAATGTTTGAAACTCGAGAGCTGCGTGCGGTTCTCGCACGAAGTAAGAAAATGATTTTTAATTTTAAAAAAGAGAGAATACGTTTAGCTGTTAATTTTTGCATGTCACCTTTCCTCTGACTTATATGTTGCAGTTATGAAATTGATTATTAAATAAAGTTAGCTGTGTTCCAATGGAGTTTGCTTTAATTATGAAACAAGCATTACACTACTCACCTGCAAACTGAATGTGTTCTTTTTCTTCCTTAAGTTCAATCAAAAGTTTTTAAACTGAGTCATTCTATTTTTGCTCTTTGTTTACTTAACTTACAAAACATACTTCATATACAGCAGAATCAAAGGTCACGAATATGTCTCTTCATGAACAAGTTATATGAAGAAAAAAGGTCTCGGATGAGAAAAGTTGCCTCAAGTCAGCAACATACTGTTATGAAATGCCTGCAGTAAGATAGCTTCCTGTAAAGTGGCTTTAGGGTTGCCAGATTCGGTGCAAAATCTCCCATTTGACGACATGCCACAGATGGAGTGATAACATTCTAGGACAAATTCTTACTGGTTTTCCCAAGAATGTTCTCGAAGGCAGAACAAAATCTAACCCAGCCGTATGATAAGTATGAGAATATCTAGAGTATGTTGAGCTCAAAAGTAGTGTTTTTGAGTTCAGAGATTAGGTAGAGAGTGACTGGACCGAGTCAGGTACTCTACTTTAGTGCTTTGTCATGAAGCTCTCTTCACTCTTGTAGCCTGAAGGCTGTTTTGCTGATTGATTCAGCATGTTTATTGTAGTTTTTCAATGACTGTAACGCATCTTCAGAACTGTCCGGCGTAAAACTGATGAGTTGTGTTTCGATTCTTCCTCAAGTGTTGTCATCAATCACTTCAAATCAATGAACCCATAAAATACAATAATATAACTTTAAAGGTGTTTTGAGGTAACTTGAGCACCACAATTAACACTCGAGGACATTTTTAAGCATTATTTTAATATTTTCCATTACTACACTCTCATTAACAAAGCCTGGTAGGAAATAACTTATGGTAGGATGTAATCAACCTGGGGAAAAAGTGGCCAGATCGGGTTGCAAGCAGAAATTTTGAGCTTTCTATTATCTACAACATTGTGTTTCTAGGAAAAATGATAGGCTAAGATGTTAACAACAAAGATATAGAAAAGTTATTAGACAAATTAAAAATGAGATCAACAAGAAAGAGCTACAGCAACTTCAGACGCAGCAAGAAAAAATGAGGTATTCTTCTGTTATCTGGACCAAATTCAGAAATGTATACACTTAAGCATGTGCATATGTATGTATGAGCAAGTGTTTAGTATATTCTGAGATCGGGAGCAGATTCAGAAACCTATGTATGTGTCTATACACACGCATACATTTGTATGTACATGCATACACAAACACATCCATCCATCTATACATACATTTCTGAATCTGGTCCCGATAACAGAAGACTACGAGTGTAGATTAAGGAAGAAATACCTCCAGAATAAGGGAGAAAAATTATCTTATTTCATTAATTCACAATCTTGGGCATTATGGAGTATGACGCAAAATTTTCATGTAATTATATCAGCCTAATAAAGTAGTAGCAATTCACAGGATAAGAATTTCAATGACAATATTCTAAAGATATATACCATATATTCTAGCATATAATATGCACTAGTTATAACACCCACCTAACATTTAAAACTTTTATTTTTTATATATATTTGCCATATAGTGTGCACCCTTCTGCTTTATGAACAAACCTAAAAGATACACGTATGATGCTCTTATCTTTTGAAATCATTCATTCGAAAATTTTTCGCAGGCTTTCGAACAATAGTATACTGAATTAACAAACAACAGGAGAACAATATATGTGTCAGAGAAATGTTTTGCAAATAATTTCGCAAAGAGGTAAGCTGTATTAAATGTGGATGTGCAAAAGAATAGTATTCTAGAGTTTTGAGGAGAGGGGGAACATATTTTGGAATAAGAATGCACTTCCAACCTGAATGAATTTGCAGAATTAGGAGTTAGATATTTTTTCTTATTGTAGTCATTTGAAGGTGTGATTCTGAAGTGAACATCGAAGGCTTTAATAAATTATATCTGCTTTAATTGAAATAAGTTACCTTGTGTTCCTTTTAGTAGTAAATATAGCACCTGCCAAATGAAAGAAACATAGTGCTGGTTTCAAATGCAAAGGTGTTCAGTTAACAAAAGAAAATGCAAATCATGCTGCAGCAATGATATTTGGTGTTGGTGAAAGCTCCATACGTGAGTGGAAGAAAAATGAAATCACCATTATTAACAAATGTGTTTTGCATAAAAATGTAATGAATGGCCTATCTTAGAAGAAAGTGTTGAGAAATGGGTAGAAAATCGAAAGAATGGGTTAATTGTAAAAAGAAACAGTGTACGCTTATTTGCCTTAAAGTGGACAAAAAAGAATGCAAATAAAAGTGAAAACTCAAAATTGCTTTAGAATTAGTGAAGGAAAAAAAAATTTTTTTTTTTTTAAAGGATTTGGAGAAAGAATTGTTAAGTTTCCAGAAGTATGTTATTAACCTACAATGACAAAAAAATTACTTATTGTCACATAAGTATGCACATTGTATATGTAGGATACCTGTGCATACTTATGTTCACTTGTGTATGTATACATACATATTGGAAATATGGATGAAACTAATAATATCTGATATGATAGGAAATAAAACAATTGATGTGAAAGGATAAAAAATTGTTTAAATAAATAAAAAAAAAATCTCACCTCACCACAATGCTTTTCTGCTTAAACTTGAAACCCATAGCTATTTTTAAAAGGAAGACAATGCTGAAATGAAATCTTCCAGATGGTGTCTTTCTTTCATGTTCACGAGAAAGGATGGGTGGATGAAAACTGAGTGAAACTGTGGATAAGAATTGCTTGGCAAAAGCGTCCTGTTGCTCTAAAGAATCCAGAAAGCCTTTCAGTTCGGGGCATGTTCAGATCCCATTAACAGATAATACGAAGAACTTGTTTAAAGAGTTTAATACAGGCACCACAGTTATTTATGAAGATTTACTGCCATTAGTGCTGATATTTATATCAACAAACTATTTACAGAAAGTTTAAAATGATAATGGAATATGCTGGTGTTAGAAGGTGAAAAAACATTTACGAAAGGAGGGAAAATATGCCATGCCAGTCTGTAAGGTTTTAGTTAAACTAACAAAATTTTATTTTTATTTTACTTTTTCTATCCCTTCTCATTTCAACTTCCCGTTAGAATAAGTGCACGTTTCAGCTTTATGCTAATTTGAAGTGGAGCCAAGGAGTATTTAAGCAAGAGGTAGAAACCTTTCAGTGTGAGAAAGCTTTTAGTCTCAGACCACTGTTACTCGATTCAACGTTCGCCTGACTAGTTAGCATTTAAATTCTAAGCCATAGTGCTTTTATATGATTGCTTATTGAAGTAATTCCAAGTGCGTAAGTATTAGTTAAATCTTGCTATGCACCATTTAGTTTAGAGGCCAACCTCGCATTCAAAGTTCTGTGAACAACAACGATTTAATTTCTAATTAGTTTTAGTTTAATTTTATTTGATTGTTCATTTTAGAGCCAAGTGCGGTCTCTACTTTCTGCATCCCTCCCGAGTTGGGAAGTGGTTGTAAATAATTGTGA
>KK117675.1:0-57091 GCA_000611955.2 Stegodyphus mimosarum
TTTGGATCGCGCCGTCCTAAAGGTTATATTATGAGAATTTTAGCCCGGTTTTAGAAGGTTAAAGAATGCTTTCCATGATTTTGCAAAGACAGCTGAAGACTTCTCAGGTCCTTTTATGTAGATAATTGTTTAACGGGTGTGGAAGATGTAAATGAACGCGAAACATTTGTCTCACAGGCAACTGAGTTGATGTCTTCGGCTGGATTCAATCTTAGAGGAGGGGTGAGCAATTCATCACATGAAACTGTAGAAAATGTTGTAGGACTTTACTGGTACTGTTCAACAGATGAATTTGGTTGTTATATGCCTATGACAAACTGCTTGGGAAATTCCTTGACAAAAAGATCACTTTTATCCTCAACTCAAAAATTGTTCGATCCTATTGGTTTTACTGCTCCTACAACCTTAATTTCGAAAGTGTTACTTCAATTTCATCCCATCCTAAAATTAGGATCCTAAAATTAGGATGGGATGAAATTTTACCAACTGACCTATGTAATGAATTTCAAAAATGGAGGCAACAACTGAATTGCTTAGAAGAATGTAAAATACTTCGCCATGTAATCATCAAGACTTTTAGCTCACTACATGTATTCTGTGATGCTAGTCAGGTTGCCTTTTTCTGTTGTATATTCCTCAGAACAGAATTTGAAGCAAATGTTTACGTTAGACTTCTTATGACAAAGTCTAGAATTGCTCCATCTCAACCATTAATACACTGGTGTGCAAAACGTAAGTAATAGCAGGGTTTGTTACCATAACTCCACGAGAAATCAACCGAGAGACATGAAATGCAGAAAGGAAGGAGAGTATTATGTACGTAAAGGATGACGAAAGCAGCGGAGCTGAAAAAGGAATACAATGCATACGGTATGGAATCAAACAAAAACAAGCTTTATTGAAAGCATAGCATCGTGACTCATGATTGCCTATCCAAGAGGAAGAACAACAAGCAGATGTTCCTTAATATGGGATATGCCCTCCCCTCACTGCAATGGTTGCTTCGCACCGTCTCCACATACTCAGAACCAGCTGCTGCAACATTTCTTGCGGTAGCAGTGCCCATTCCTCAATCAGCATCTGTTTGAGTTGTTGAGTGTTCTCCGGAGGATGTAAGCGTGCTGCAATGCGTCTCCCCAAAGCATCCCACACATGTTCGATGGGATTTAAATCTGGGGAGTACGCTGGCCAATTCATTCGAGTGATATTTTCACTTTCCAGTAGCTTCTCAACAGCAAGAGTCCGATGTGGCCGTGCATTGTTATCCATAAAAATTAAGTCTGGGCCAATGGAACCTCGGAACAGACGCATATGGGGAAGGAGTACCTCCTCACAATAGCGATCCCCGGTTACAGACCCTCTGTGGAAAACGTGGAACTCAGTTCGCCCGTTCAGCATAATGCCTCCCTAGACAAGAACTCCAGGACCACCGTTACGGTGTCTTTCCTTGATGTTACTGCGATAAAACCGAGTCCCGACCTCTCACGAAATCAAAATGCGTTGAGAATCGCTTCTGGTACTAAACCGACTCTCATCCGTAAAGACGACACGACTCCATTGATCAGTTGTCCAGTTTTTGTGCTCTCTGCACCATTGTAAACGGTGGCCAACTTTCAACAGGAGGCAGCGTTCAGGACGGCGGGCGAATAGGCCCCCTTTGTGAAGGCGTCTGGCCACAGTAAACCGCGACACTTGTCGCCCCATTGCTGTACAGAGTTGCTGAGCAATGGCGCTTGCTGACTGCTGTTGGCCTGTTTTCGCCTGCAGGACGATATATCGATCATCTTCTGCAGATGTCGTCTTCGGGCGGCCACCACCAACCTTTCTAACAGCTGTACCTGTGGTTTGGAACGCTTTACAAGCGCGCGAAACGACACTTTTGTTGATTCCGAACTCTGCAGCTACACTGGTGACAGTACGCCCCTCCTCCAGCTTTCCGATCATTCTTCCACGTGTGAAGTCGTCCAGGTGATTTCTTCTAGCCAAATTTCACGAATTGACTCACTGGCACTTGCAGCGAATATGTTGAATTTCGTCTCCGTCCTTCCTTTTATTCTACTGTTGAGCTGCGCGCGCCGACATCACGCGTTTTGTGTACGCTCACGTCGCCTCTGACGTTTCGTTCCTGATATTTGCATACGCATGACGGTTCTACTGACTTACCTGTTCATTGTACTGATCTGCAGATCTCCTTTTCTGCAATTTCGTAGCTATCTGCTAAATTTTTACATTGTTGCTTAAGTTTTGGACACCAATGTACTTCCACGTCTTGAACTCATGGCAACTCTAATTGGAGCTCGTCTGTATTTCTTCATCAGGAGCGAGCTGAAAGAAGAGAATCTCAAAGTTTACTTCTGAACAGATTCAACCATTGCTTTAGCCTGGAGAACCAATGATGGTCCATGGTCTGTCTTTATTGAAAATCGAGTAAAGGAAATTAAGAGGCCCACTAAACTACAACAATAGAATCATGTTCCAGGAAACAGGAATCCTGCAGATTTGTTATGAAGAAGTTGTCTTCCCCAACAACTCTTAAAATCCCGATGGTGGGAGGGTCCAGAATAATGCTCCTCAGAATTGGCTTTGTAATATTTCTGTTCCCGAATCAAAAGTAGTAGAAAAGGAAAAGCGAAAAACTAATCTTTGTGTAAAAAACAGTGAAACAGAAATGATAATGACATATTTGGCTAACAGATCTTCAAGTTATTCTAAAATTGTAAGAATAATTGCATGGATTCATTGTTTAAAAAGGAAAAACTCCAGGTATTTTAAGACTTCCTTATATTACTGCGGAAGAATTTTCTACAGCTGAGAAAGTAGTTTCCGATGTATCCAATCTGAAAGTTTTTTAGAAGTTTTTTGGAAGACAGTGAGAATAGTTTGAAGACTCTTCAAGGCTATAAGACGATCAAGAAATTCTTCGAATGAAGTGAAGAATAATGGATGAAAATAATACCACAGAATATATGTATCCAGTCGTTCTTCCCTCTAAACATCCTTCAGTGGAACGGATGATAAAACACAAGCATTTGTTTCATAACATGGTGGAATTTTTCACTTCTTACCATTCTTCGAGAGAAGGTGTGGATTTTAAGGGGAAGAAAAACTGTAGGATCAATTGTACGAAAATGCATTGTTTGTAAAAGAAACCATTCTAGAGCTCTCCAAGTTCCTATTCCACCTCTTCCAAAAGATTGAACACAGAGAACTTCTACTTTCCAAATAACTGTCGTCGACTTAGCTGGACCACGCTTTACTCGTTCACAACAGAAATGCTGGATTGTTATATTTACCTGTGCAGTATACAGAGCTGTTCACCTTGAACTGATCGAGTCTGTAAGTAGTATTGCCTTTATACAAGCCCTAAGACGTTTTATAGCTCGAAGAGGAAGAATATCAGTTTTATATTCGGATAATGGTACTGCTTTCACTGGAGTAAATTCAGCTTTAAAACAACTAGATTGGAATGAGACTACATTCTGCTTGGATATCTGCTTGGATATTAAGTGGAAGTTTAGTTCTCCCACTGCTCCTTGGTGGGGAGGGTTTTGGGAGCGTTTGATAAGAATATTAAAGGATCTTTTAAAGAAAAATCTCGGTCGATCATCATTAAATTATGAGGAGCTGAACACTTTGCTATGTGAATGTGAATCTATCATGAATAACCGTCCACTGGCTTACTTATCGGAGGAAGCTGATGAACTGAGTCTTTTGAAACCGTTTATGTTTTTACAAAGTCTTTCAGCAATGAGGTAGCTAATCTAGATCACATCGAAGCAGTTACTTTGGTGAAAAGATTTAATTATCTCCAAAGTATCAGAGAGAAACTGAGAGTGAGATTTAAACGGGAATATCTTGGTCTGCTTAAGTCATCTAAAGCCAGAGACGCTAACAAAGGTAAAGTAGGAGATATTGTTATAATTGGTAACGACAACAAAAGACGATTGGATTGGCCATTAGCAAAAGTTGTTGAAGTATTTCCAGGACGAGATGGTGTAAATCTACTTATAAGAGTAAAAACAGCTAATGGGTATCTATGAAGACCTATACAGAGACTCTACCCCTTAGAAATTCATTGTAAGACTGAAGAATCTATTGAAGAAAGGGAACCTTTAATTCAGCGGTCTCAAGATTTCAAAAAGATAAAGTTTTCCGAGGTTGAATTGGAAAAAAAAATCCTATACAAACACGTTACGGGAGAGTCGTTCGACCGAAAGAAAGACTTGATCTTTAAGAACTTTTAAACGTTTTGGTAATTTTATTTGTTTAATGTTTGTAAAGCTCTCACTTTACAAAGGTGGGAGGATGTTAGAAATGCTATTTCTGAGCCTTTATTTATTCAACTTTAAGAATCTGGCAATTGAAATTGTGTTTACAAATTGAACAGTTAAGTCTTAGTTTTTTGAGTAGTGAAGATTGCCGCTAGCCATTTTGTAACTTGCTTTTCTTATTTAAACTTCTTTGTTAGTTGTAAATAAATGTTTATCTTTAATTTTATGCTATTCGAAGTTTTATTTGTTAAACTTTGTGGCGTCCAGTGATAGGATTACTTAGAATCGAAGATAAACAATGGATACAACTGAACGAAAAGTTCTTCGGGGATTATTTACAGTTGACGCAAATAGTTTAGAAGAACTTATTTCCAAAAGAGGTGATAAAACTTTATTAACTTTATCTTTAATTTTATGCGATTCGAAGTTCGATTTTTTAAAAGTACTATTTCATGAAGAAACCCTCAATCTTATAACATTATTACACTTTAATGTAATAATAGTTATAGCAACTTAGTATAAACTTGCTAAAAATCTTAGTATTACCTAAAAATAAATTATACAGTTATAAATTATGTGTAAAAATATTTTGTAGGCAGATATTATTTCAATCAGATAACAAAGTTTGAAATCTGCTGATATCTGCTTGTATTTCTATAATTCATTAAAATTAGTAAGTCTTATTTATTATATGTCAAATGATCATAATCAATTTTTAAAACTCACTCTAGTTTCACGGTTAAAAAGTTTAATCATTTAGCAATTTACAAGTAACGATTCAATTTGAATGATACAGTAACCATTTATTCTCATGATGATCCATAAACATAATGAAATATGGTCAGTGTGTCTAAACAGATTCATCATTTTATCCCGAGCAAAAATTATAAAGAGCAAAACCCTCCACAAGAATTATAAAGAGCTTTTTAATTTAAACTTGTGACATCAGCATTTTATTTAAAATAAAATATATTAACTATCAATAATTAGTTTAAAATTGTATTGAAGCTTCAAATAAAAATAATTTATAAAAGTATCATAATAGTTCCAAAAATTTTATATTTTATAGCTTTATCATTCTTTTAAAGTAAATATGTATATTACAGGAATGTGAATTTCGCTTAATTTTGAAAGATACTATTTATTAGATTCACAGTATTGTCCGTAAGGTATTCGACTGTTATGTTTTAAAATTAGCTTATTTTGTTGAAATAAATTAGTTAGATTCTTCTCGGTTGCCTGTATATTATTAACTGATGAGAAATATGAGTTGGGAAAATACTTTTCGGAAACCTTGAAAAATATACTCTCTTACATTGTAAAAATATATATTAAATATATTAATACAAAATATATATGTATTTTCTTTCAGAAAAGTGTAAACAACTTGTCTTTTTTTCAGTGCATTCCTATTTTCCGAGTTTGACACAAAATGCTCTCACATCTCAGCACATATTATTATGACAATAAATTTCGGCAATCAAAAATACGCAATAAAGACATTTTCCGGAAGAGCAAATGCATTGTCATGTTTTCGATAAATTCGATGCCGATTTAGAGATTTGCCACTATATTCTTCGTGACTATTCCCTATATGAAAAAATTAACGGGGAAAACACACACAGAGCCGTGATCTATTTCTACAGCCAACTGTACTAGCGTGATTGACGACGCAGCGACCATTTTCTTCGCATTTTCAACCAATTCCGTACTCGCAGAATACACAGTGTTGATTAAAGAGGTTTCATTATTAGTGACATCTCACGGAAAAATAAGCTGAAGACGACTCTCGTGGCGTTGAATAAGCGTCCTGAATGGTGCTAAAGGCTCTTGCCAACGATAGGCGCAATATTGTATTCCTTGCCACGGTGAATTTTGTAGGCTTCTCCTGATATTATTGTCAGACAAGTAAAAAAAGTCACAACAACACACAGATACCATCTGTAGCAGCTGCAGCACCTGCACCCCGTCGACCGAGTTTTTTTATCTATCGGCCAGAATTAAATAAATATATTGAAAATCATTACAGACAATTTAAAATTAAAACTTATGCACAGTTTGTATTTAAGAAAAACTAAATTGAACAACATTTTAAAATTGGCATATGTAGCATTTTATGAAAGATTATATTATAGATTTTAAGATTTTATTACAAACGTCTCATTGTAAAAACATGGTCTTTCTAAGCTAAAACATCGTAATAAAATTCAGGTAAAGACTGATTGTCTTAACGGTATTTTGCTGAACTAAAGCAAGACTGACATATTAATACCAAATCCTTTATTTTGCAACATTAGTTGCAAAACTAAATCGTCTCTTAAAAACAAAATATCGGATTCTAAAATAAAATCAGTATGAAAACTGTTGCCATAAATGTTGCCAGTGTGATTATTAAATGCCTATACAGTGGTTAGGGGAACCTGACTGAGATACCGAAGGGCCCGGGTTTGAATCCCGCAGAGGTCATGGATGTAAAATTGTCTGTCCTTTCATAGGAGGTAACGGTGGTCGCCTATTAGGCGCCTCCACAATAAAATGGTCACCACTTCTGGCCTTAGGAGTGGCTAATGCCGTTATAGCAAGTGCCCGCCATTGAAAAAAAAATATTAAAATATTTGTGAGTTCTTACCTTTAAATTAATTATTTACATTTTATGACGTTATAGACACATAACTTCGAATGACTGCCAACTTTTAAAACTATCGCTAAAATTTGAAAAATTCGATCAGTATGCAGTAAAGCTTCATAATAATGTACCGATCTCGAGGTAATCTGATCGCTTGTGCTTGTCAGTTGTTGCCGCTGCTTGTTTGTATAGCCATCTATTAGTACTATGAAAGTGCAGCAGCGCACGAGTTTTCGAGACCGTTGAAAATAGCAAGCGTTTTTTGAATTCGATCGTGAGTGTGCTTTGCGTTAGTCAAAAGACATCACACTGGGGTAAATTCTAATATTTGAATTGTTTGGTTAATGTGAGTGTTTGATTAGTTCATGGGATCATTACACACATCCTTTCCAAACATTTTTGGTATGAGCATTTGATATGAGAAGATTAGACTGATTATTTTGATTTGAGCTCGTAATTTCAACTATACTTAACTGTTTCAACAAGTTTTTACGGATTGTAATAAAAATACGCTGTATGAAATTAACCTTTCATATAAATGAAAATAATATTCTTAGATAATTATTTACTATTATGCTTCATTCCTTGCGAAAGAATTACTATAACTGTATTTGGCATGATTGGTGTCAACAATTGTTTGGTGATTTTTTACGGTCCTGAAAACGGAATCGTAGCGAATTAATTTTCAGAAGATAGTCAGTTTTGCATTAATAATAATATTGTTACGGATTTTGTATTTACTTAGCTATTTTAACAGAATTGTAGTTAAAATTGCTTTATTTTCTCGTGCAATGCAGCGCGTGACGAAATTTAACAGAAAGCTACGCCAGAAAAGAAAAATACAAGAGCGTGTGCATTTAACATTTAATAAATAGATATCTCCTAATTGTACTGTTTTGCTATCTAGGAAAATCGAGAAAATAGATTATACCAGAACATTCTCGTTATGATTAAATAGCTTATAAAAGCTGGATTAAAGTATCTCAGCTTAGTTGTTGTTTTAAGCGAATTGTATTGTTTAATTAGTGCTGTTATTGATTGTAGTGAATTCGCTGGGAGAACGAATTAAATTTCTCTGTATTTTAAATTGAGTTGTATTCAACGTTTCAGTAGTTTTAAATATAACTACTGTGAGATATTGTAATATTGTACGAATATTTCTGAGGAAATCTCAGCACTTTGTTTTATTACTTGGGATTAGAGTAAATTTTAATAACTTTTTTATCGACTTGTACATTCAATCCATTACGAACCCGTACGTAGGCAACAATTTTTGGTGTCAGAAGTGGGATTGAATGCCTTTCACTAGAGCGATGGAAGAACAGTTGAGACAGCTCATGTCTGCCTTTGCTGCATTCCAAGAAAAGATGGAAGGGGCTGTTAACTCGGTAAAAGAAGAGATGAGAACTGGCCAAGATTCCATTAAACAGGAGATGAAAGCAGGTAAAAAAAAGATGGAAGCTGGTCAAGTTTCCGTTAAAGAAGAGATGAGAGCCGTTCAAGAAAAGACGGAAGAATCTGTTAAGGAAGAAATGAAGGCTGTTCAAGAAAAGATTGAAGCAGGTCAAGTGGAAATGAAAAGAGAAATTACCTGCGTAATAGAAAATAAATTCGAGGCTATGGAAGGCAGAAATGACGCTGTTGAAAATAAAGTTGAACACATTGAAGAAAGCGTTTCTTCTGTAAAAGAACAAATAGGAGGAAGAGTTTCTGCTGTGGAACAACGAATCAAAGGAAGGGTCTCTGTCGTACAACACCAAATCGAACAACAAATTGATGACAGGGTTTCTGCAGTTGTCAAAGAAGTTGATAATTTAAAGAATTTCTTAGCGAGGGCAGGGAGCAATAGTGACGATTTTAAATTTTTACCCATGCCTGCTCTTTTCTCTCTGAAGCTATTCATATGATGGGAAGACCTCTTAGTAAGCATATAAGACAATTCTCAATAGTGGCAGAAGCGAACGCATGGGATTCCCAAGCTAAGGCCTGTCATCTCGCGGCTTAACTGAGAGCAGACGCAATAGATATCCTTCAAACTCTCCCTAAAATCCAAAGTTAATTTCCAATCCAAAGCTAATTTCCAGAAATCCGAAGCTCCAAAATTTCGAATCTCTATCCGGCGCATTGGAGTTGCGTTTTGGGGAGAAATGTTTGAAAGACTACAGCAGGCTTCAGTTAAATCCCATCAAAAGAGGTCCACAGAAACACTCCAGGAGCTCTCCACGGATATTGAAAGGCTGTCTCACCTCGCCTTTATGGAGTGCCAGAGAGAAACAAGGGAAGTCCTGTTTTTGCGGTACTTTATCGATGACATCCGGGATCCGAAAATACAGAAAGCTCTGAGACTGAATGAGATGGATGTGAAGGATTTAAAAAGCGCTCTGGTGTACGCCATGAAATTCGAAGCAGCTCAGCAAGCAACTCATAGAGATTACCACCCAGTCAGAGCTGCTCAAGTACAAGGGCCGGTGGATCAACTGACTGCTTGTCTATACGATTTAACTAGACAAGTCAATGCTTCGATAGGAAGTAGGAGTGAGAACAAACTGGATCTGAAGTGTTGGAATGCGGTATTGAAGGACACATACAAAAGAACTGCAGAATACACCTAGATACGAAGAATAAGATAGGCGATTTAACCAGAGAACTCTATGCCTTGAGACAGAATGTTAATGGAGAGAAACCAATTCTAAAGTGCTCGAACTGCGGTGTTGAAGGCCATATACGAAAGATCTGCAGAACACCCCAGAGAACGAAAGATAAGACAGACGATTTAAATAGACAATTAAATGGCATGAGAGAGAAAAGAAGTGAGAATAAATCAAAGTGGTGGAAGTGCGGAGCTGAAGGCCACGTGCAAAGGAACTACAGAACACCCCACAGCACGGAAAATAAGATCATTTCCCAGCAGCAACACAAGAATCAACTCAATGGCCACACTGCGGAGTGGAGTTTCAACGATAGTGAAAAACCCCGTTTTAAAGCGCTCAAGATTTCTGAAATGAGTGGCAACTGTAATGGACTATCCGTCAATGTGCATATCGATACAGTTCCTTGCAATATGATCACTGTCACAGGAGCTAATGTTACCATCATTCGGAAAGATTCCCCCAACAATTTAAAGATAAACTCATTTGGACGCCATACTGTGTTACCCTATAGACTGCGTCCAACAAGAAAATCGGCATATATGGGAAGTTAAACGAGAACATCGCGCTTGGAAGTGGCGCCTCCATCACACGGCATATGTGGCAGATATTACAGATCCTTGCATACTTGGATTGGACTTTTTAAGGAAATAAAGTTTTTCCTTGGACTTCAAAGACAACAAATTGTTTTCAGCATCAGAGGACGTATCTATCCATCAGCAAAAGGGATCCTCACCTCGAAACGCCAACGCGTTGTCTGAAAGACTCAGCTCGGAAAGCTGCCGAAATCATACTAAGGTAGAAGAAAAACTCGAGACTACCGACAATTCTCCATCCCAGATGCTCGTCAGCCGAGACCTTCTTGTTGTAGGATTTTACTCCTCCTCTCCTACAAACATCTGTTGTTTGTTCAGTTGTTTATCTGTTCTCATCAGTTGGCTTTGGAATTCGGTGACGAGTATATCAGTGTGTGTAAAAATCAGTGAGTTTGGTTCGTCCCAAAAGAAATAGAGAAGGAGGATATCGAAACTGAGCGGACACTTAAATGAAATGTTTGACAAAAGTTTCTCTATTATTCGAATATCCTACTGTATCATAGAAGAATTCGTTACAGTAGATGATGATAATGTGCGTACGGCCCAAATTATGGCAGACAAAGACAGTTGGAGTTTGTTCAAAGCTAAAAATTATCATTGATGCAGATTCCGACGACGAAAATATCATTCATATAGATTCCGACGACGAACATGAAATGAATAATGCAGCTCCTGTTCCCACGTCATCCGAAACGAGGAACATCTCGATAAGTATGCGCAGTTATTTAGACGCACATTCCAATGTTGAAATGAATAACAAAATGGACGATATCGAACAATTTGTTGACATTTTAATGCTAAAAAAGATAATGCAAAGAAAAATATCAGATTGCTTTCCAAAAACTCAACAAATAATTTGTTTTTCAAAACCTTGAAAATTTGGTATTAAATTAAGTTCTTGTGGATGTTTTTGTTTCATTGATTTTTATTAATTACATACATATTTACATATCTATGTAAATAAAATGTACTGTAATAAACTTAATTTTCTTGAATATACGTTTTTCTTGGCAATATCCTTTAACACGAAATTCTTTTAACACGAAAAAATAGTTCAGTTCCCTCAGTTTCGTGTTAAACGAGTTTCACTGTAATTGTGAATAGTATCGCGAATATTATAAGACTATGGTTCTTTTTGTATTTAGTATTTTGACAGTATTTAATTTATTAATATAGGATTTGTTTTAAGTTACTTATTGCAATTATTGTTTCTGATTTTTTTTGTAATGTAATGTTTATTATTGCATTGACGCCTTAACTGTAAATTTGGATTCCTGTCCAGGGACTGTACTGCCCAGGACGTGCAGTCCATGGGAAGGGGGCAGTGTTACGGATTTTGTATTCATCTAGCTATTTTAATAGAATTGTAATTAAAATTGTTTTATTTTCCTTTGCAATGAAGCACTTGACGAAATTTAACAGAAAGCTACGCCGGAAAAATAAAAATACAAGAGCGTGTGCATTTAACATTTAATAAATAGATATCTCGTAATTGTACTGTTTTGCTATCCCAAAAAATCGAAAAAATAGATTATACCAGAATATTCTTGTGATGATTAGAAAGCTTATAAAAGCCGGATTAAAACACCTCAGCTCAGTTGTTGTTGTTTTAAGAGAACTGTATTGTTTACTTAGTGCTGTTATTGATTGTAGCGAATTCGCTGGGAGATCGAATTAACCTTTTCTGTCTGTTGAATTGAGTTGTTTTCAACGTTTCAGTAGTATTAAATATAAATACTGTGAGGTATTGTGATGTTGTACGAACATCTCTGAGGAAATCTCAACACTTTGTTTTATTACAGGGAATAAGAATAAATTTTATTAACTTTTTATCGACTTGTGCATTCAATCCATTACGCACCCGTACGCATGCAACAATATTGCCAGGTAGTATATGAATGCTTGCTGGAGTACTGTTTTTGTTCACTATTTAGAAAGTGATAATAGTGCTTTCAAAAGAATGTGTATTGTAATTATTCCAACAGGGAAAAATGGTTTGACGTATATAGGTAATGGTGCCACCGCCTCTGCCAATGTGCCTGTCTGTTCTATAAGCTTGATAATTGGGTAGTAGTACGCTGAAAGAAGGTTTCAGATATGTTTCTTCAATGAAAATAATGTCTGGAATTTCATCTTCAATAAAATTAATAAGTTACTCTTTGCGAGAAAGGCCATTTGCATTCCAAGACACGATGGATGTATTTTTGTATTTCTGCCTTAGTCATGTTCGAATAATTTTTCTAGATCTACAACAACGTCTACTTTATCGAAATTACGCTATTAAGTTTTTAAATCAATGAGAGATTCTAAATAATTGTATTTTTCAGAAAAGAATTCCAATGGATATTTTCCGGTAGGAATTGCTTGTGTTGACAGTGGTGGACCCTGAAGCTAATTTGTGCAGAATTCGAAGCTCCAGAGAGAAATGGAACTTGTTGGTTGTAATTATGATCATTTACTGGAATTAGAATTTGTATATTCTTTCCAGTCCAAGGACTAGTCTTGAATTGGGAATACAGGGGTTTGATGTGGTCATAGGTGATGTAGATTTGTTCTGGTATGAATAACGAGGACATCCTGCGTAATTTACAGGTTAAGGTATATAATAATAACGGATTTATTTCGCTGGTTGGTTTTTAGGTAATGTAAACTGATTTGAAAATTGATCTTCTCCGCACCTGAGCTACGAGCTGGATTGCGCGTGCAGTGGAGCGAGCTATGATAAAATTCCTGAGAGCAAAAATTTTGATTAGTCGAATCTTCTTTTCTTCTTTGCTTTATATATGATTTGCAGGTAACCGAACTCAATGAAAGATTTCTTTGTTATTCTCTATGCGTGGGAGATATAATGAAAGTAGAGGAAGGTGTCTATTTTCTTTAAGATTCATTAACTGGTGAAGTTCGAATCCAGCAGCGTTCAGGTCATGAATAATTTCTTTTAGGTTTGTTATGTCTAGCAGACCTCATATGATGACTTTAAGCATATTATCATGGGATAACTCATAGGTATGAGCCTGAAGATCACTGGAGTTTTCCTGGTTTGTCTACGGACATCGGAATCAGGTGCATAAATTATTTCTATTTTACCATTAAAATTACCAATAATTTTGGATCCAGTTATTCAATGAATGGACTATAAAAATTCATTTGGATTTTTAATATTATGGACAGCTATAGTTGGTATATTATGCTTCTGGGGAACACAAATTGAGGGCGCAGATGAAATACTCATACTTGGTTGATATCTCGGTTTCTTTCGTTTGAATTTCAGTTTTCTCAACTTCAAGGTTTTGAAACTAGTTTGAAATAGCAGTACTAGATGCTTGCTTAGCTAATTTTCATTTCTCTGCATATTTTACAGGAGTTTAGAAGTATTCTGAACTGGACTGTTGAAAGTTTTTGGATATATTAGCAATAAATTCGTCACATTGACGTTTCCTTGAGTATGAGTTTCAAGTACTAATTACTGAATTGCTATTTTGTAGACTGTAGGCATCTACATGCTTGGAGTGACATTTATGCTAAGTGTAGTTATTTGTGTCACAAAGTTACATGATTGCTTGCACAACATAAGTGCAATTCTTTAGTAAGAACATCAAGTTCTGGCAATGACTAATCACAGCTGTTAAAACTAAGAGAACGGCTTAGCTTCTGTGTAACTGGTTTGGTTGATATTGTATTATCTTGACTGTGAGGTCAAGATATATGTATCTTCCTTACTGACGCAATATCAAAATTGTTCGCCGGCACGTCCTCCTCTCCATCACTCAGGACAAAGGGAAAGTTCAGAACTTGTAGGCTTAGTTCCCTTTTAGAAATAAATCCTAAAAACTCGATAAATCTACAGAGTTAAAGGAAAATGAAATGCAGCAGACGAACGAACACAATTCAAAGCATAAAGAAAATAGCCATTTCCAAACTTAATACTCAAAAGAAATAATTTTGCTTCAGAGCAAAAATTCGTTAGGCTTCGCAATGCAAGGAAATAAAAAGAAACTAAATTTTTAACAGCATCATATGTTTAGAATTCTCGATTATTATTAAGTGTTGACATGAATATTTTTCAGTTTGAATTCTTTATATCAGAGTTTAATTTTCTTAGTAAGACAGAACATTTTTTGTCATTTTATTAGAGTTGCTTGCATTTGTTTTCGGATACTTGTGCTTTTAGTTTAATTTTAAAATATCAGAAAACTAAATATTAGAAAAATGAGTTTATTCTACTTTCACATATACTAGTAATCATCTATTTAAAAACCTCCTTGTTTTGAAAAAGTTGTTGACTTTTGATTAAAAAAAATTATTAAAAAGCTCGGAAAATGAACTCAAATAAATATTCGGATACCGAATAAAAAGTTTATATATAATAAAAACGTGAAAATAACGAGATATTCAATATTTTGTTGGATATTTTTTAGCTAAAATTACCCCTTTTATGCGCTTTGGCTTGGATTCAACTAACTGCTCAACTAACTAAAGAATGTTGCATTTGTTCCATTCCTACGTAAGAATTCCTTTTAATTGAGCTCAAGAAGAAGTATCATATTTCCGTATTCTTTTCTCGAATCCACTCAAAGAATACAGAGAAGTTTGGATAACTTCAAGACAACTAATTGTATAGCGACTAGAGAACATTTAGAGCTGTGTGTTTAAAGATCGAACTTGAATGTGTTCTGCATTCCAAGTTTCCGTTCAGAAACTTTCAGGTTTTTATTAAGAATGTTTATATATTTATACCAAACCATATTACTTTTGATAAATATTAAATTTCTTATTCCATAAGCCACGAAATATCCCCAAAACGATTATGCCTTTATTCTTTAAGTAACATCAGGCTACAGGTGTTTCAAATTCAGTTCTTAATTCGGAATATTTCATCTATCAATTCGTCTATCGGACTCAAACATATTACATTTTGAGCTTTCTGCGCATATAACATTAATATGATAAAATTCCAATATGATAAAACTGCTTACCATGGATTTTGCGAATGCTGAGCGTATGTTTTCTGGTGGAAGAAGAATTTTTTCCTTCTGATTACCTATTGTACCCATGTGCACTAAACGACTTTTCTAAACGTTTCAAGCAGGCCCGTTTTGGGGCTCGAGCATCTGCGTGCAAGATTTTTGTGCCCCTATATAATTTTAAATATTTAATTCAATAATTTATTTTGGCCTTTGGACAAAAATGACTTTTTTACCGCCTTTTAGATAAAACATTATTGAATAATTTATTTATTTTTGCACAGATAACTTTAAAGGTCACCAACCGAATTTGGAATTCCTAAATTTTGAAGTCTTCACGCGGGGCATTTGCTGCATACTCACCAGAAATGGGCCTGGCTCCAGAATTAACTTAGTACAAGCTGGTCTTCTAGATCTGCTGAAGTCTTATAACACTGATGTTTAGCTGTTGTTTGATTTTTCGTAGACTAAGTCTACGATTCCTTCTTATTAGCTAGGAAATTATTCCAGATTCCAGTACATTTTCCACAGTTTCACGGAATTTCCATCTTTTTATAGCATTAATGATAGTTTAAAAGCTTTACATTAAAGATTATTTGGAGTTTCTGAAATATTTTTGTGCTTAATTTAAAGCGTCTTGCCACATTCACTTCAGATATAGAACTGTTAATATATTTTGCTAAGCAAGCAAAAATTTCCAAATGCAAAAGATAATTCTTATGTACTTATGTTTAAAACAGAAAACTGTAACAAGAAAAATCCTCTACCGAAACATTTCAATAAAAATTTGGAGGGTCCGATTTATTATGTGAATTACTGGTTAATACTTCTAGAGCAAATAATTTTATTACAAGGAGTATTTTGATGCTATTTATTTTACAACAAGCAAGGCTTAAAGTAAAGAAAAAATAATATATTAGAAAACCATATGAAGTTTGTTCAGTATAAGATTTATGAAAATAAATTTGAAAAATGCAAATATGCGAAAACAAATGTGAACCCTATAAGATTCAACAGCGAATTCACAAAATATTTAAACACAACATATCTTTAGAATTGTCTATAGAGTATTCAGTGTTGCGAATTTTTTTTCACATTCTGTATATTATTTCTTTAAAATTTATACGGAGCTAGGAAATTAATGGCAACACCATTTTATTCGTGTTGCCATACATTTTTTTATATTCGCTGTATTATTTCCTTAAAAATAATACATGGCGATAACAGTTGATGGTAGCATCCATTTATTTAAAAGTGATATAGACCCAAAAGTGAGAAGCCAGACTAATAGCATCTAAGGTGCTTGTAAATAAATAACTGAATAAATAAATAAATAAATAAAATTGCAAATTAAAAATTTCTCAACTTTCTTAAAAGTATCGGAGAAATTAGTTTTTTAACACTTCTTACCTCATTCACCTCTAACATAAAAATGGGGAAACGTTTAGTATTTCCATGTTATTTTGTATTAAGAAATGTTACTCGGTTACAAATATGAAGAAAAACTTGAATTTTGCATGTATATTCTTCATGAGAAAACTTGCGTATGTGTTCTGTGCTTATCGCTGTAACTTTACTTTTTTATTAAAATTAAGGACCTAAAATTCGCTTTGTCTACAATAATCTAACTTGTATATATTGGTACAGGGAAAACTCATTATTATGATGGGTTTTAATTTCAGTCATTTGAAATAGATAATCTCTTTGCGTTATATTATTTTGTCTAAATTAAAATTAAGAATGAAATAAGAACAGTTTACTTAAATCGATTTACTGCTCTAGACAAACCAAGAAGCTATTTAGTACAAATAAGTATAACAGAAACTAAATAAAACCAGAAAGAAAAAGCATAAATTGTTCCCCAGTTAAAGCTCGTCTAAACCTAACCGTTTTATCCATTCTGGAAATGTTTTATCCTCTCTTCCAAGAGGGTATTCTGTTGAATTTGTACCCAATCTCGAACCACTTGGTTGTCAATGGAAAATATTGGAGCTAAATTTGGAATATGTTGGACTGTTGATGGATGTTGCAGCTCTTCTTACCCATAATTATGCGATAGATATTATTCTCTATAATGTCTGGAAAGCTTAGACAATAGTTTTGCTTACTAAAAACATAACAATAATAATCATAATGATACTGTTGCGTGCGTACGGGTTCGTAATAGCTTGAATGCACAAGTCCGATAAGAAGTTAATAAAATTTATTCTTATAATAAGAAATATTAGAAAACGCTGGACTTTCCCTCAAAGATATTCGTACACTATCACAATATCACGCAATATAATCAGTAGCTACCCATACAGCACACTTAATTGCTATGACGTTGTAGTGACATCTCAATATTACATTTTCTACACATTGCATTTGTGACCACGGTACAATGTCGCAGACATATCGCATTGTGATGTGGATGTGAATGTCGCACGGATATCGCATACACGTCTCAGCAAACGTTTAATGAGACCATGTGAGTAATGAGACCACATGGGTAATTCTCCTTTAATAGGAGGTATTCGTGTTCGCTGACCTTGCGCTCTCAATTCATTGTTATGTGTTTCAATAAAGCTTTCTAAATAAATTATTTTTTAAGCTAATAGCCTGCAATTTTAGTTATTTCGTTTTCATTAAAAATACTGAAAGTTTATAGCGTGCTTTTATTAATGTGATACTTAGAAATTTTTGAACTATATTCTGTGGTGAATCAATTCACACTCTATAGTACCTAGTGATATCAAGAGAGACTGATCAAAGAAATTGTTGCCTGCAGTAGCGTTTGTTTGTCTTCAAGATTTTCGCGGCCATTATTTTAGTTCTGTTCTCCAACGATGCCCTCACTGCTAAATTTTCAGGTAAGCAGTGTTGTATATTGATGTGAATGATATCAGTAATAATTAATATATAATAATAAAAGAGTAATTTAAATGCTATGAACAAAAAGAAATAATGAACTGACAATTAATTAACTTTTATTTGTATTGCAAAGAATGCGGAAGAAAGAGCAATATCAAAACTTTACTCTCATTTTTGTCTCACTGCTTAGAAGTTTTAATTTAGGGAGTCAGTTTTATTTGGTAGATATGATTCACTTTTTGTTGCTTTTAATGGTAAAAGATAATGGGAAAAAGGAATTTATTTTATGCACTTCATCGTGTTCTGCCATTTTTCAAAATTATTCACAAAATAACTACTTTTTAAATAATAGTAGTGCTACTTAGTGCCACGTTACAAATGATGCCATACTTCCATAACCATGTTCTAATTATATAGAATAAGTTTTTTAATTATTATAACTTTACAAATGGCGAAAACATTGAATTATGTAAATTATTGAATGAATTTATGAAAACTTTTATGTAAATTTCTGAGATTATTTTTAAAATTTGTTATATTAGATCTTTTATTTCCGCAAATTGTGTCACACTTTTACGTATAATATATTTAAGTGGTTTTGTTAAAGTAACCCAATTTCCTTATTAAGAGATTTAGTTCGAGAAAAATATTTTCTAGTTTAGGTTAGGTTATTTGAATATGGTAAAACACAAGCAGGATGCTTACCTAAGAGAAGGGACGCCTTTGCGAAGGTCTTTCTAAGGAAAACTATCTAGTTTCACTTTACATATTAAGAAAAACATGAAACCAACTACGCAAAAGTAAATGTTACTTAAAAGATTACAAGAACAGAATTATGGTTTTAATTTTTTGAATAAACGATAACAATATAAAAATAAGGAAATTAAATTTCATCGTTACTTACATATGAAGAAAGTTAAAATCTCACTTGTGACAGAAGAGTATAAATTAATGTTAATTCACCTCTAAAACTACAAGTTACTTCATTTCATAAAGTAACCGAATTTCAAATTGTTTTTTCAGAAAATTTAACCGATTGGAGAAAATTATATAAATATAATGAAAATTACTATAAATCGATTTAGGCCTCACCGCTAAACTTTATTTGAAATAATAATCTTATTTTAAATTAACGTATTTCACTTCTTCAAACAAGAAATTTTATTTTGTTATCAGAAATTTAAAAATTACATCTAACCCTCTAATTACGTCTAATTTAATTATCTAACCTAATCACATCTAGTTTTGCTTTAACGTATCACTTGCAGAAGTAGACAATGAAAAGATACTAATTTTTGAAATCGTATTTAAAAAGATTAAAAAAATTAAGAAAGGAATCTTTTAAAAAGGAATTTAAAAATCTGATTGTGTTAACTTGGAAATTCGCATATTATAAAACATGGATTCATTTAAGCTAAGTCTTTGCCACCACACAGGCGAAGAAAAATTGATTTTAAGATAAAATATAACTTCATGGAATTCCTTTGTTTTGGGGACTGACCTCAGTTCTTCGCTGCATTTAAATAAACAAATAAACTTCTTTCGATTTTTTTTTGGTCAGAAAGCCAGTTCCTGGTCAATCGCAGGATCTGAAAACTCCGTGTAATTGCGCTGCCTCTTATTGTAGAACAAATAAATATTTCTTTTAATGTAAGAGGGGGAGTTTTATATTTTCGTTATTTTTTTAGTTTTAAAAAACGTTGGAAATTTATTCCTACAAAATTTAGTAGTGGAATTACTTCTATTTGAAAAAATATAGCCAATTTCAATTCGAACTTAAATAAGTAACTGAAATTCAGTTTTAACTGAGTAGATTGTAAAATTAAAGACATAAAAGTGTTTTCATACTTACTGTGCTACAAGTAAATTAAAAAAAACTATTTTTATGTTAACGAATTCAAATAATCTATTTCTCTTCAATTAAAAGTATACTAAGAGATATGTTTTAATAAAAAAACATTAAAATCAATACTAAAATATGTATTCATGCCTTTTTGACACTTTACAGTTTGAAGTCATTTCTAATTTCAATAAAGAGAATCAAATTAAAAACTTTAAAGAAATTCCAGCTTAACCAAAAAAATACTTTAAAGAAAGTTCAGCATCAGAGCCTTGTCATCAGATTTTAATATCCGAAACTAATCTCATAACTGCTTCTCCTAAACATTTTTATTGCCTTCCAAATCCAAAGTATTTGTGCCTCATTACTGGCAAGTGCCTGAGTCGCCCCAAAACTGTACGTATCTGTGTTGTATAGATTCATTCAGATTAAATTTACAACGTTTTGAAAGTATGCATTGTAAAATATAATATCTTTATATTATTTGAATCAAATAACAAACTGAATCATGTTTATATTAAGCGAGAAGAATGAGTATATTTCATGTTACTTCATCTTTACATCAAAACATATTTTCCAAATCCTCATCTTTGCTCTGTAAAATCATATTAAAATAATTCCAAATGTTAAAGTTAAATATGGTTCTGATTTAATTCTATGTTTGCAGAAATTTATGGCTAGCAAAGAATCATCAGGGATTTTTCTCGCGTTTCTATAAAGTTCATGCATCTCTAGTACTTTTCTCGGCGATAATTGCTTCACGCTTAATAATAATTTTTAAATTTCTCTGTAGTTATTATATATTAATTATTACTGTTACCATTCAAGTCAGCATAGAATAAGTGTTTACTCCCCATATATGTTGATTAAATAACGGAACTTGTGAAGTTTACCACATAACAGCTGAGTTTCATTCAGTTTACCATAAAGTTCATTGATTTTCTGAGTTCATTTCAGAAAGGTAAGAGCTACTAACAGTATTTTAGTATTGCTATAAAGGTCATAGTATAGTGAATATTCTCAGACGTGATTCATACAGATTTACCGTAATTCATCTTTGGTAACAGTGATTGTTTTATAAACTGGAATTATTAATTCAAGCAAATTTGTTATGCTTTTGCATAATAAGCTGTGTAAATCAGTATTAAATGTAATCTTTAATTGTTAAGAGAACAGAAACGTGCGTTTAGGAAATGCAGAAATATTTAAAATAAGCGTTCATATTAATCATCAAATGAAACAAATTATACGATATTTTTATCTTTATACAATTATTTAAATATATTGAAGCTGTGCAGTGTAAGAGAATTATTTTAAATTTGTAGCTTAAAAATCTCATAAAATTTTAATTTGTCAATTTAGAAATAATGGTGAAAGAGAATGCCCGTTTTGTATAACTAATATAACTAAATATAAATATATATTTTCTATAACTCAGTTTCCATAACCACATTTTCCAGCTACTGATTTTTGTACCCATAACTATTCGTTCACTATTACAGATTAAGCAACAAATCGCTAATTTGAAAACTAAGATTGTAGTTAACTAATTTAAGAACTATGATTGTGATGATTTACCTTTTAATTCAAAACGAAACATTTCCTTATATAGCAAAATATTCAAATAGGAATATATCCTATAAATGTAGTACTGAAACGTTTTCCTTTCATCAAATTATCAAAACAATTCAGCTCTTTTTCTGGAAGAAAAGCAACTAAGGAAGAGAGTAATGGAGACCAGAAAACAGTATGAAAAGCTTAAGAATTAAAAACATATTCCAAGCCAAGTAGAATTTTTTAAAAAATATTTCTGTTTAGAATGAGATTAAATAAAGAAATCTAGTTATTATTATAAGAAATGTATTTATTATAAATATTGTAAGATAAAGAGTATTAATTTATTTATTTATTTAAATATTTCTATTTTGAAAGAGGGAAAAATAATGTTAAATTAAATAGTATAGTTAAATTTTTAATATACTATAAATAAGAACTCAGATTTTTAATACAATTTAGAAATTTAAAAAAATTATGAAGTGTCTTTAAATATTAAATTCTTAAGAATGAAAGCAAAATTATATACCTTCTGGACAGGGAATACTCAAAAGTAATTGCAATATAATACGCTGAACAAATGACCATATGATCGTTTTTGCATCATATATACTACATTCTGCATTTTCTGCACACCATGGTTCATGCATATATGTAATTAACATAAATGGATTACAGTTATATAAGCATAATAGGGTGAGATACAACCTTAGTACGATGAGAAAATTTCAAATGATTATGTTGAATATTTTCAATAATTTAAAAATTTCGAATATTACGGAAATATTTAATACCTCGAAGAGTAGAATTCCTTATTGGAACACTAAAACATTGTTGTAGTGACCTGTTCTCTAAATTAGGCGTACTCACGCTAATCATTTAGAAAGTAATCCTGGGTTAGGTGACGTTCAGTTGCATCTTTAGTGACATTACATACATGGCACTTTATTATGTTACATTCATGTCACTCAATGGCGTTACATTAAAGTCGCAATGTGTCGTTGCATAAATCTCGCAGTGTGATTTCAACATTTAGAACATAATTCGAAAATATCCAAATCAAAAAGGGTACTTAAGAGGTTATAGCAAATTTTATTTTACATATCCTTTAGCTAATATATGTATGTATTTATATACATTCAATATCCAGTCATATGTATATATATATATATCTGTGTGTGTGTGTTTAAGATATAAAATATGAAAGAAAATTATTAGTTTAATTTTTAATTTGGCAATAGTCCTCTTTATTCCTCATTTTAATTTGACTTATTAATCTTTTTTTTCTAATGAATCTAAATTGCTATAACTCTTATTCAATCACAAATCAAAATTTCACTAAAGAACAATGCTATAAATATCGCTGCTAAATGCGCTTTTCTTTTTTTTCTTTCTTCTCGCTTTGCTGGTACGTGTCATTTCGCAGAGCGTCCATTGTGTGAAGATGCGATGCGCCATATAAAATTGTGTGGTGCATATCGTATACATAATGATGTGTAATTGAGAATATGTAACAAGTTTGTTCAGCAATAAATAATTATGCTTTACTTGTCTTCTCCGTTTTGCATCTATGAAGCTACTACTCTTACCAAGCTGATGCAGCAAGTCTCAATCTGAAGATGTACTAAAACCAAGTTCTTAAATCCACTGCAGCTGTCTTCTAATCAAATTATCAAGAGATTTACATAATTTATTACACATGTATGTCTGTGGGGGATCGAAGTGTCTTTAAGGTGGTCTACTACAGTAGCATTACAATATTAAAAGTTTGTTTACACTTAGAATCGCTCATTAAGAAACTACGTTGCATGAAATTTGGCAGAAATAATAAAGAAATAGGTCAGTTTTGGAATGTAAAGTTAGAATCAAGTTTGAAATGAAATTTACTTAAATATTATATTTAAAAAAATTTAGTTTGAAATACGTAATTTTAATGTGTAGTTTGGAAAGCCATCAATAGATGGCGCTACGAGTTAAAATTTAGCATTGTAATCCTATTTCTGCAAAAATTGACGAACTAATTGATTTTGATACAGTTATAAATAAAATTTTTTTTATAAATAATATTTAGAAGCTTTTGATATATTTCTTTATATACAGTTTTCTCTAAACAGTTTCATCATTGTAAAACCAGTATCTGTCAGCGAAAAGACGTTTACGGCAACCCTATTGCGCTGCTATTCCGCACTCGTTTTGTTTACATTAAATTCTGGAGATGTGGAAGATTCCGAACAAGCGGATGGTTTCAAGAGGTGAGAAATAATTTATTGTTTATATTGCAATGGATCAATACTTTCTTGTTTAGTAAGTCATTTTAATGAACGAAAGCAGAGACAAAATATAAATGTACAGACATTTTTTAAAGGCCAACATTTTACATCTTTAGAATTAAACTCATTTGTTGCCAATTCTAAACAAATCTTTCTTCAAAATAAAATCGTTATTGCCATCCATAATCCAGAGGATTATTTGATAATGTTCACTTTATGCAAACACAAAGCAAGCCAATTTTAGTAATTGAAGTGCCAATTTCAGTAATTGAAATGACAATTCAAAATTCAATTCACATCAACCATTATTTGAAATGTCTGTAACTTCGGGAGCGTCTATTTTCCCATGAAGCCAGAAAGTCTGTTAACAGTTTATTATCGCACGTCTGCAGCTTCGTTGTACGTTAGCTTTGGAAGCCATTTTCTTCCCTTGAAGAATTATGACTGCCTGCCTGGATCGCGTGTACTGTTCTACGGTCTAGAAGATACCTCAGACAGCGCGTGCGCTGTTGCTACACCCACATATGTTTCAATCCTTCACGATATAAAGAGTAGTGCAACAGACCAATAGTTATGAGAAAAAAATATTATTGCAAGTACAAGCTCTTCCAGACTTTTAATACATTCGCTTGCCACATGTACTTTTTTCTGCCAAATAACTAGACGGTGCGTCAGTCCATCAGCGCTATGGTAAAAAAATAAAGATATATATATGCATTTACTTATAGTGTCGATTGCATGAGAATTTATTACTTTGGCAAGTATGGTAAGGGCTATTTAACTTCAAAGTAGACCTTACTTCATGATAGAAGATGTATTGTTCATCGGAGATTATAGTATACATTGCATTGCGTACTGTGCATTGTTTCTGGATAGATGGCGAAGGTTTTGGTAACAAGCATGAAAGCATTTACAATGCCAGTTATTACTTTGCTGATGTTGCGCAGAATATAATTTTGTGCGCTTTGCTGTTACTATCTTCAAGAAAGTTAAAGTTTGCTGTGTAAGTGATTTCTTTTTTTATGGCAATAAATGGAAAGCGAAGTGGACTATTGTGAAATAAGGTACTCTTTCAAAATTATGTATGCTATCATGCAATTAAATATCTTCAGATTATTGTTTAATAAACGTTTGAGTAGAGTAATACCCAAAATAGGTAGAACCCATTAAAAGTGCATAAGTCGGAGGTCTAACTAAACATAAGAATTTCGGTTAAATAAGACCATGAGCTAAACATAATGTTATTTGGAAGACATGCATATAACAAAGAATTCAGTTTTGATCCACATCAACACATAATAGTATTAAAATAGATGTGCTACGAAAGAGTTATTTCACTGCTGGTGGCTTCATAAATTTAAAATACTTGTTTAACAGTTTAAAAACTTTTCTTATTATTTAAAAGTTTCTTATAGCAGACTAATAACTTTTTTCTTCTTTGTAACTAGAAAAAGATTGCCAATAGAATCTACATTCTTCAAAATTTATAACTTTTTTCAATTGGGTTGAGCTATTGTCATATGCTTTTCTAATTGTGCCTGGGTTTGAAATTTCATTCCAAGCTTCTTCAGTGAAATTAAGGAGCCGCGTAACTTCCAGTTCACGTTAGTTGTGGAATTACAGTTTTCAGTTTGTATTGTTTGTGCTTCTTTTATCATAGTTTCTGTATAGATTATTATCATCGTTTGGTTTATTATCATATAATATATACCGCTTCTGCATTACTTTACATATTTTTCAGTCGTAGTTTTAAAATCACGCTCTTAAGTTGATTATATTATTAGTTATTTACTTTTTTTAATAACGACCTTTATATATTATTGTTGTTCTAATAAATCATCTCATGCCTCAAACAGAATATATATTTACAAACATCCATGCTTTTTCCCGGGATTGAAACCGAGCACAACGATATGGCAGTCGTATCGGGCTTATCACTATATCGAAAAAAAAAATTACCATTTGTATAAAATGACAAATGATAAATTTATTGGAATGCTAGATTTTAAATTAACAATAATCATTTCAATGATAGTTATTGATTACGTGTACAATGTACACTGCGAAAAAAAAGGGGAGGACAGTTCCATATCTCCCGTTCTACTCGGCCGATTGAGAAAATTCAAATTGCGTGTTTCACGACTCGAAAGCGCGACTTAGGATATATATTAGAGTTTTATATACATTATTCTAACATAGGTATTTTGACACAAAATCGGACTGTTTCTGAAAAGACATGCCAATTTTTCTCCATATTTCGATTCTACGACTCAAATTATGCATAAATATTAAGTTTTGTAAAATTTCGTGCGAAATTTAAGGAGAAATTCAAAAATTTATCTTTACGTATTTTTTTTCAGTTTGCGCCAAGAGTAATTTACATAGCGAACTTCTTAATTTATAACAACCTAATTTTCTTTTCCTTTTTACGAGCGGAAAAATGTCGTCGTTTATATTTTAAAATAATTTTAACAAAGTACGCAAATCACATTTGACTTTATTATCGCTGAAAAAAATAACATGCTAAATTTCATAATTCTCCAGTATGTAATTTCATGTATATCTTAGGAAATTGTGAAAAAAAATTCTAATTTTCTGCAGGTGCGCCTAGAAATACATCTACTTTAAGAGGATGTTAAAATTTTTATAGGTTATAATACAAAATGTTTTCGAAAATTTATAAAAAATATTTAAAAATACAAATTTAAAAAACAAATCATAAAAAATGTGCGAATTATACTTGGATTAAGCATAAATTTCGAATTCTGGAAGAAGCAATCAAGTAGGTTTAATAAAAAAATCTGACGTGCACACCACGGATTGTGTATTGACAATTGTGTATAATTTAATATCCTTATACGGAATATTAAATTATACACAATTTGCATTTTATTTAAACTTATTGGATTGAACAAAATCTACTTCGTCGATAGAGCATGTACCACAATAGAATAAATGCACTCTTAAAAATTCACTGTATTTGCTTACCATAGCGACACTCTGGCGCTGGGTTCACTTAACAGCTTTACGTGTCATTCATTTTATAATTCAGAATGCACAAAAAATTATGTACATCATCTGAAGAGTTATCTATTCATTGCCACATGCTCTATTCAAATACTATAATATATCTAAAACGATACATAAAAGAAATTAAACAAACAATAAAAGTTAAAAAAAAGAAAAAAGCTTTTACAGACGATTCAGTATTTCTCATCCAATTAATTGAGTTCTCACTTCGCGACAAGGCAAAAATACATTAAAAACTCAAGATATCTGTATTAAAAATTAGGAAGTAAACCTTGAACACTTATTTCCCCGAATAAATTCCAGAATGGATTAAGCATGATTTAATTCGCAAGAATAAAAGAAGGCGTTAACTTTGTTGTTGCGAACCTTAGTTTGTCTAGATTGGCAACAAATACACTGTTCTCCTAAGTTTCAAATGTAAACAAATATGGCCGCCAAAAATGATTAGGCTTAGCAGCACTTAAGCAATTTGTATATTGTTAGTAATTCTGCAAATCTTACATGCAGATTTATTAAAGGCATAAAAACCTTAACCGGAAGATAAGAACAACATAATTTAATCATTTTAAAGCAAAAAATGCACAGTTTACTAACATATAAGAATAAAAAATCTGAGTTCATTAGTTAAAACTGAGTTAAAAAAGGGATTTAAAGTTGAGTAACAGAGTAGATATATATATATACATAAATTTATATACTTTTGGCGCGGCCGATTGCAACCAAAGTAGGAGATGCTCATTTTCAGGCTATAGCAATCCTTTATACAAAATTCCAACGTTCTGAGGCTGCTAGTTTTTGAGTTATGTCAAATACATACATACATACGTAAGTACGTGTACGTACGCACCGACGCCAAGAAACAATCTCTTCAGAATCCATATTAAATCAGTTTTATAATTTTTTTTGGAAAAAGAGTCCTTTATTCTGTTCTTACATACGAATGTCGCTCAAAAACATCGTTAAATTGCATTCGATAGCGGTCAAAATAGATATTTTCGTTGAAATATGATACCCGAAATTTTTCGCGATTACAGTATTTCCTTTTTTACTTCATACAAAGAAATACATACTTCATACAAAGAACTAAAAAACTGAGCTCATTGAGCCGAGTAACAAAGTGGATATATATATACATAAATTCATATGCTTTTGGTGGCGCCGATTGCAACCCAAATATTAGGTGCACATCTACATGTTATAGCAGTCCTATATACAAAATTTCTACTTTCTGAGGCTACTCGTTTTTGAGTTATGCAAAATACATGCATACATACGTACGTACGCTCAGACACCACGAAAAAATCTCTTCAGACTCCATTTTAAATCAGTTTTATAAATTTTTTGGGGAAAAAAGAGTCTTTTATTTGTCCTTAATTACGAATGTCGCTCAAAAACATCGTTAAATAGCGATAGCGGTCAAAATAGATATTTTCGTTGAGATATGTAACCCAAAATTTTTCTCGATTACAACACTTCCTTTTTACTTCGTAGAAGGAAGTAAAAAGAAATATCTGAAAGCTTTCAGATTTTAAATTACGTCCAAAGGAGCGTTTTTTAAACATTTTTTGTGTTACCTTTATTTATTAAATATCATTTCCTTCGCACTTAAACCATAAGATTCAGTTCAAGAGCAATATCGCAAAATAATTTTAAAATAAGCATATCTTTAGAATTCCCGATACACAATCTCGCGTGCTGGAAATAAAAATGATTTTTCTGGAAAACCTTGCCATTGCTCGCTTTGAAATTCTTGAGTTTGTTAATCAAAAATTCACTAAAGTTTTATAAAATATGAAATCGATAATAAAACAAATTCCAAATTTCAAATTAGGTCTTCCAGATGCCCATATTCGGATGGAGATATTCAATATTCAAAATTTGATGGCTGTACATACCGTTGCTTTATCACAATGCGAGAAACAAACATATATTTATGCAAACTTTTCATTATTTAATTTTTTTAAACATACTACAGGGAGATAATATTTTTCGACTTTAATTTGAAAAGTGAAAAAACGTTTTAGTGAATCAAAGTAAAATGCCAAAACGAAATTTGTAATCCTTCTGGGGAAATTGCCCCTTTGGACTTAAAAAAAAAGAGAAAAAAAGAAAGTCGATTCAGTATATTTCTTTCAATTAATTCAGTTCTCACATATTCGCGACAAGGCAAAAATACGCAAAAACTCAAAATGTCAATATTCAAAATTACGAAGTAAATCTTAAAGACGTATTTCCTCGAATAAATTCCAGAATGGTTTAAGCATGATTTAATTTTTCAATAATAAAAGAAGGAGTTATCTTTGTTGTTGCGAAACTCAGTTTCTCTAGATTGGCAACAGATCCACTATTCTGCTATGTTTTAAATGTAAATAAATATTGCTGTCATATAAAAATTAGCCGCACTTGAACAATTTTTAAATTGTTGATAATTCTAAAAATATTGCATGCAGATTTACTAAAGGCATAAAACTGTCAACCGAAAGATAAGAACAACATAATTCAATCATTTTGAAGAAAAAAATGCACAACTTACAAACATATAAGAATAAGAAATCTGAGCTTACTGAGCCGAGTAACAAAATGGGCATATATATATATATATATTTATTTATTTAGTTTTGGTATAGCTGATCGCAGCCGAAAAGGGAGGTGCACATCTACATGTTATAGGAGTGCTATATACAAAATATCAACGTTCTCAGGTTACTTGGTTTTGAGTTATGCAAGATAAATACATACATACGTATGTACGTACATACGCACAGACGCCACGAAAGAAATCTATTCAGAATCCATTTTAAATCAGATTTATAATTTGTTTGGGGAAAAAGAGTTCTTTATTCTGTCTTTACGTGCAGATGTATCGCAAAACATCGTTAAATTACATTCGATAGCTGTGAAAATAGACATTTTCGTTGAAATATGTTACCCGAATCGCAATACTTCCTTTTTACTTCGTGCAAGGAAGTGAGTTGTGACATTTATAATTTAAGTTTTATTGTCAGTTAACTTTATGCTAATTTATATCTTATGTTTCTTGGCTCGTCACGACCATAGACTCATGCAAATTGAATGACAAGTGGCTTAGTTTTAATGTAGGCTGCAATCTTAACGGAGCCCACGGTAGTTTTATCCATGAGTGTACTGCTTTGTCCATGAAAGTCTGTCGCAAAACTGGTGAAAATTCTACCGTGAAGGATGGCTAAGCTTGGGTAGGTGTTAAAAGTTAGTCTTAAAGTTAGTTCCATTCCTACATTCAGTTGTGAATTTTTGTCAGATTATGTTGCATTCACATCGTAATCTTAACATAGAGAAAGTAGTCTAATTTTGATACTACTAGTTTGGGTACTCACGTATTATCCAGTCGACTGCGAAAGAGCCGCCAAACAGCGCGATTCATCGATAGTTATGTATAAATGGAACGTAACAGCACGCTCATTACATCTTGAATGGAATTTGTATAACCCCAACTGATTCTCAATAAGCCACCATTTTTTTTTCAAACAAGGCTATAAATTAACTATTATCGCTTTTTTTCCCTCCATTTTGAAAAAAAAAAATATTAAAATGTGGGTCCTATCTTCTGCAGAAAAACAAGAGGTTGATTTATTTCAAAGTTATGGAATCCTACCATAAAAAAGTGTGCATTAATGGACATGATAAAGATAATAATAAAACAATTATGAAATAATTATCTACTGGAAATTTATATTCACAGCGAACATAGCTTATAAGCAAAGCTTTTGATAAAATCGGGAAACCCTAATAATATAGTAGAAATCGACGAAAACCTTTTTACGAAAAGCAGAAAGGAAACGGGTTGAATACTGATTGTTTATTAAATAAACAAATTTCATTCCTCCAGAATTCAGCAGAAACGTCTGGCACAACTTTGATAGGATAGTAGATATAACTACTTCCATGGTTCAATGTGAGCCAACTTTCATGGTTGACGGGATAGGACATAAGTACCTTAATTTGTTATCATTTTAGTTTTGTAATAGCCACAAATAGCAGCTAATTAAGGTTATGTAAATTTTTGTGTTTGATTGTTATCTTGAGGTTAATAGTTAAGCAGTGCCAGGGGCGGACCCTTGTATTTAACTTCCGTTAGGTGTTCAGATTAAGTAGGTTCAAGTTACTTTACGGAATTACTCTTACATTTCGTGCGACTTAATTTTGTTAATGCTTTATATTACTTATGATATATGCATAATAAGTTCTGTCCTAGGGATATAACATTGAAGTTTAAAAGCATTGAAAGCAGATAAAATTTTTCTTTTCTGTGGAAAGTAGCTTTATATGTAAAACTTATTACTTTTTGCTTTTAATAAAGAGTTTAGTGCACCAATTATATTGCCGAGATTTCTCATGTTTCATTTTAAGTTAATTATTGCTCATTAAAATCTATTAAAAAGATCTCCAAAATGCTATTGACGGAAATACAGTTGAATAGAAAAATTCTAAGAGAAAAATAAATTAAGGGAAAATGAAATATATGATTCGCAGACGCTACGATTAATTTCTAGAAAACACAAAAGTGTATGAAAGAGAAAATTTAAAAATGATTAAAAGTGAAATCTGCATTGTTCTCGGTGAAATAATTCTTTTAACCAGAAATAGTGATAAAGTACTGAATTATAAATTTTTCTCGATTAATTATGAATCTTTGATTCACTTTCAGAAAGAAAAGAGTACTCTTTTCCGTTCACTTCCATAATTACTTGCCACGTTCATGAAAATGTTAATTGAGATAAAAATTTCACTTCATCAGAATTCAGATTTCTTCTTGATAAAGTATTATTCCGTATCCCCGAACATCTCTTAAAGTTTTAATTACATTTAACTAACTGAGTTTCTTGGCAGAAAAAAAATTGGGAGTAGAAAAAGAAATTCTCCTTCTTCTCCTTTTATTGTAATATTAATTTAGCCAAAACCAAATCACACAGCGTAGAGAAAGAGACGGATATCAATTAACAAAAGCTTACGCTTTGCATCACATGAATTTTCGCTTGGTCCGCTGAAACTCAGACGAGATTAAAACTATAGCGGATTTCCGGCAGTTTCCAGCACTTAATTGCTTTTCTCCGTTTGGCAATGGCACTGTGGAAAGCGATGCGCGCCCCACCTGCTATTCTACGCCTATAAACTAAGTGCAGAGAAGTGAATAATGGTAAGTTATGAAACAGTTTGGTCAGTGGACGGACTTTGAAATCTAATATTAATAAACAGCTCAAAGTGGTAATTATATTACATTGCCAATTCTTATAGGGCACTGTTCGGCGAAAGTTGCAAAAACTGTATTTTATCATAATTTTTATTTTACGTAATACTTTGAGTTAATATCGCTTAGCAATGAAAGTGGGAAGAATCCTAAACTCCTTCGAATCTGAAACCGAAAAAGCCTACCTAATCTTTGGAATCGTTTATATTAGAATAATAGTAAAAAGAAGAGCAATGACAACAACAGGAACAACAAAAAAGAGACTTCAGTTTTTAGTTAAATCGAAATTTCAAATATGATTTTAATAAAAAGAACTTAAGATTATATTTTTTAAAAGACGTGTATGTTTATTAGAATGATACAAATGAAACAAATAATTAAAGCTTTTGAATTTTGAAATTTGCCTCTAAGCATAATTAAGAAAAAGAGCAGTAGCTCACATTTTTTAGATTTTCAGATTCTTTCTGAATGAAAGTAAGTGTAAAAGAGAAAAGTTTATTTCAAGAATTAGCACTGATACATGCTAAATATGTAACTCTAAATTCGCTTAAGAATATTAAGAATGAGACACTTAAAGCCCCCACGAGGGTATATTGGACATCCCACTGAAATTACAGCAATGGCATCGCTTTTTCATAAAATCTTCTATCACACAGGCCGCAGCCCAATCGGTATAGTGGTTAGCGTCGCTGCCTGCCGAGCCGAAGGGCCTGGGTTTGAATCCCTGAGAAGGCAGGCATGTTTGTAAATGCATAGTGTCGGTGCGGCATGGCGGCACTTTAAATATGCGGCGAGCCGAAAGTCCTCTCGTGTGGTTTGGTGGAAGGGGAAAGGGGTGGGAGACCCTCAGACCCTTCCTCCCCCGGGGTGCTCTCCATCAAAATTGGGGGCGGAACTGAGCCAAACCGCACTGTCACCTGTTAGGTGCTCAAGCCTGTTGCTAGCGACAGGCGTAATCTAGCGCTCCTTGCCACGAGGAATTTCGTGGGCTTGGGTTGACTACGTCAGAGAAGTGAGTATAAGCAACAATAACAAAACAAAATAACACAGGTCATAAATGTTAGTTGATGGTAATATCAGTTGTTAGTTGATGTTAACCAGTTGATGGTAACCAGTTGAACATTCATTCGGGAAACCACTGGTTAGTGACACATCAGCTTTGACAAGTTTGGTTGTCATAAAAACCCCATACAAGCGAACAGCAGGCATTTTGTACAAAACATTTCTTTATAAAATAACGATTCTCATCCCTCAGTGCGGCCTCAGTATCAGCTACACGATTATTTGCACAGTATTAATTAGTACCTCATTGTTAATTTAATTAAAGGTTGAGTCAACGGAAAGTCAAACAAACTGGTTCTGCCATAAATGCGAAATAAACAGGAACGCCCACGCTCTGGGTGAAACAAAGAACACCATTAGCCATTAGACTGAGATACATAGTTACAAGAATTTGATGTTTATGACAATCTTCCGCTGAGCAGGCATTTTTCTGTTTGATATTCACTTTAGGTCAGAAACCTGCTCAGTGGTGATAAATAAATAAATGGTTATGACAAGAGGACTTGGATGTAGAAGGATGGAACCACATGCGATACCTCAAATGTGTCCATACCAATTGGATAAAGAAACGTTTCTCAATAAACTGGTTTCCGGTAAAATTTGATATCCCATAGTATCCGAGGATTTAGGACCTTTCCAAATTCTCAGAGGACAAAGTAGCATCTTAAATTCAACTCTGTTTTTGTGGATAAAGTAGTATCTTAAAATTCGTATAACACATTCGTATACACGCATGCTCAAAGTAAAAGAAATCAGTAAACCATTGACTCCTTTTATGGAGAACAGGAATCATTTTATGGTTATGGAGATATATTTAAATTCGTGTATACAAAAATAAACTGAAAGCAATAACCCATCGAAGAACGGTATTTATGATGATATTAAGCACAATTCAGTGCATCATGTGTCAATGTGCTTTTCGAAACCATGCTCCTTTCCATAATTGCCGAAGAAGGTGGAAATCTCGAAGATATTATTTCTCCTCAAGATATGTCAGTTCTGTTGAAAATAAGCTCGAACGCAACCACATTTTTTTATTTAATTTCAAAACTTGCAAAAATTTATAGCCAACTCTGTGTCAAGAGACAATAAATCTTATCTTTCAAAGTTTGAGTTTCTAACACAGCAGTTTTTTAAGTTAATATTAGAAAGATTCGAATGCCAAAAATACTGTGTCATCGGGTCGCGAATTGTTTTCAACATTCAGGATATTCAAGGATACCCTGAAACGATTTTAAATAGTAAAATTTCAGCCAATAAATGAAGCACAATTAAAAGAGGAGACAAAATTATAAACTAAAATTAACAAAGCGTGCTAAATATTGTACAGAAGGAGCCGCTCAATGTGATCGTGTTTGTTCACGGTTATTTTGAAAATATTTAAGGAATGATAATATTAAACGATGAGAAAAATATTCTTTAAAATAGCAACGGAATTTAACTATTTATTATAAAATAGATAGAAGCATATAAATAGGCACTGTTACAATATTTAAATTAGGAAAATGAAGAAGTTTGGTTTTGAAATGTTCATAAAGTTTCTTGAAATTATTTGACAATGTTGTACCACTAATCTTAATACTCAGAGAGTATTCCTCACTGAAGAGAACTTGCAAATATAAAATTTTAAATTAAGCAAAAAAAGCAACTTTGTTTGACATAGATGTCCTCAGAAAAAAAAATGCTACAGACTTTGTTTTGTTTCTCAAGAAGAGGGACCTGTGTCTGGACTCTACCCATTTAAATCGTTTAATAATCACGCATGCTTTCCTTTGAAAGTACATTTACACTTAACGCATCCATGGCTTACAATTATTACAGAGATATTACAGCGGATATACCCTTCCAAAAGACAATACCTTAAAATTCAAAATAAGGACCAAGGAAAACGGGTGGTAACATATAGTTAATTGCAACAACTTAAAATCTACAAAGCTGTTTTGCCATAGGAATCGCTAATGTGGTTATTCATATGCGTGCTTCGGACCGACGTGCTTGTTTTCACGATTTAACCTATCTCTCATATGCTTACTTTTTGACCATGTACTAACAAATATGTGGATCGTGGCTATCGATATTCTGATAATATTCGACTTAAGAATTTTTTTGCCCCTTTAAGAATCAAACACAAAATATACTTTTTATTGATACATGTGTTATTATATGTGTTTTTTTTTGTTGATGCAATACTATACTGTGTAATATACTAGGTCATTCCCAAATTAGGTACTGAAATAAAAAATTATTCTTGTAGTTATTTGTTATTTTTTCTTCTGTCCCCACTGAGAAAATTTTCTAGGGCTGTCTATGGTACAATATGTAATGCAGAGGACAGTATACTATACTACTTATTTACGTAATATTTTAAGGGCCTTAATGCATCGTATACTATAGAGCGAATGTCACGTTTAATACAGTATTCGCCTTAGAACGGATTACTTGGGATAAGCCTTAGATCGTATAACTCGCGCATACGAAGCATGAATACGTTTGATGTTTTCAGCAATGATGTCAACTTTCAGTATAATCCAAGTGGCCTTGTAACACAAGCTGAATTTTACCAATGTAGCATAGCCAGGTAGCACCGTGGAAATTTGATGTTTTATATTCAACGTATTCCTTAAATGCATCAGTCTAATTTAAATTTTTATTTCTTACATTAGTGTAAATTTTTCCCATCCGTGTTCGCTTCACATAATCGAATAATGGCAATACAAATCAGAAAAGATCACATGTAAAACTTTTTACATCTTCAGGCGATAATTAAACAATGAATAGAATTAGTTTCCAATCAGTTGCAAAATTTTCAACGAAAGGCTCACGTATTTTCAGTACTTCAGAAGGTAAAATATATTTCATGTTTTTAATTCTGTCAAACATATTATGGCAAAAGAATCAGTTTAGTATAATTAAGACATCAAATAAATATAGGATGAATTTCAAAATAATATCGTATTATGTCAACCTCTCGAACTCAGGACAGTTGATTTATATCAGAATGGGGCAACAATGTAGATACATTACTATTTATATGAAATCTTCGCAATGTAAATTCCATCTGCCATAAAGTTTGCGTATCCTCTTTGTAGAATTTTAAACTTCTGTAAATAAGCATACTCGTTCGATGATTGATAATGAGAAGTGAATTTCCTCCGTTCGTTAAATTTCAAAGGGAATGGTCCCTCGACTATGTCATTAAAGTGTTCGGCAATCTTGAACTCAATCTAGAACCTATTCTTCAATGGAATTGCTACTGGAAACTGAATTACACTCGCTGAATTTAAAGCTGCTTAAGCCTTATGCACATTTAAATGGTGCAGTATAACAAATTAGCTTTACTGTCCTAAATTTCTAAGCTAAATTTATTTGTATTGTTGCATTTTATTCTTCTAAAGTTGCATATTATATAATACACATCGTTACTAGAAATATATTTTCTAGAATTTAACGAATACAAAATACTATTTAAATGCGATAAACATATATAATCCAATATTTTCATTTTTCTAATTAAGTTAATTACGTTATGTTACCACAGGATCAATTATCTAGTCGGCTTCTCAAATCTCCAGTTCTAAGAGTTATTGTTGTGGTATGAGACTTCTGTTCCAAATTAAGGCAGCTAGATGTCTTCTCAGTTTAAGAGACAGAATGATTAAAAACAATAGATATATATTTTTTGATAAACTTTAAAGTTACGATAGGATTTAGGGCACGTTCTCTTTTCTTACCGCGTGTCTTTGTTGTGTAATTCGAAAGCACATCCGGCTTGCAATAGGATACCCGGAATTTAAATCCGGACGAAAGCATTGCACATCTTTTACGTCTCTCGCTCCGAAATTAATAACTAATGTTCTATACAAGGTCACTGATTTATTTACATAAATATCAGTTAATGAAATATTTAATAAACTGTTGCTTATATGTTTTATAATATAACAGTTAGATACCTTTTATAATTATTTACACCATTAGCGTAATTTTAAGAAGTATGTTCTTAATGTCATATTAAGTATTTCTTCTAAAAATCGCATAATTACATACATAATGCAGCTACTACGTTTTGAATATAATATGCAATATGAAAAATAAGAAACAATAGATATAGGCAATCGTTTCCAGGTAAATGTTTGTGTTGACACCCAGGTAAACATTTGGGTAAATTCCTACCAGATACTTGGGGCTCTAAATTCGCGTGAACGCATTTGAGATTATGATAAGATCAATCTGACATGTGACCTAAACGAACGACACGATTTTATATCAGAAAATGGGACTGAAATGGAATATCGCTTTATTGTCTATCATGTAGTTAATAATGCGTTTATTGAAAACTATTAACTTTGTTCATGATCCTTTTGAGCGACCGAATCAGATATTGGCATGCATTTTCAATATATTTCTCACGGTGCACACTTCACAAAGACTTCATGAAATAGTCCCATTTATTCTTGAAGAACTTGCATTTAATTTTCAAATTTCAAATTCAAATTCATTTAATTTTCAAATTAGATGTTTTATGCAATGTAATTATTTTCATCTGTAAGCGGCTAAGATACTTTTCAGGTAATACGAATAAACGAGTTTTATTGCAGAAATATAGGATATGCTGATTCATTACATTATAAAGTTTGAAGTTCTAATGGAAAATGTATAAAGAATAGTTAAGTAAACGGTTTCATTAAAATAACGTAATGTTTAATTTTATACTTTCTGTATCATTTTGCAGACGAATAATTTCTGAAATGAGTTCGAAGATTTTCTCTTAAATGTTAAGCATAATTTTGGTTGTTAATATGTATGCCAGAGGCGCCACGGCAATAATCAAGAAGGAAAAGGTGGAGCATAATTAGAGAAAATAAAAGCCTTGCTTAAAATGATTACATTTTTTTAAAACTTGTGTTGAGAGCAGAGACATCTCCAACTTTTTTGGGTTGCAAGAGTTTATCAAAACAAATGAGATCAATATTTAAACCAAGTTCATCGAAATTGTTATTGTTCACTTGCAAGGTTTGGAAAGAAGCATAGTTGATTATTTTCTCGAAGCTAACTTTGATGACATAGAGTGGGTGTTTACACATTTTTGTAACAATTTTGATTTTCTCCATGAATTTAAATATTAGTTTTAAAATACAAATGGGACTGACATACAACTAGAATAAGGTTTAATTATCGTCTGCAGCACTAAAAATATTCTTTTCTTTAAAATGTCGCTGAAAAATAAACAATGGATCGAAGGCTATATTTTTGGGCTGTCCGAAGAGAAATACTCTTATTTAGTTATTAAAAAAAGATGTGAAAAGCATGGTTTTAAAATTTCTGCGCGTAAAATAAGTGACATAGGAAAGAAACTCTGAGAGTTTACATCTGACTGGGAAAAAGGTAAAAAATGCATACTCAACAAAGGTACGTACAACTCTTATTAAATCTAAAGTCATATCCAATGTTTTAAAGTAAAATCCAGCCCCCCAAAGAGCTATTGCAAAATCATTAAATATCTCTGTAGGAAGAGTGAACAAAATTGTAAAATCCGATTTAAAGCTAATCAAAACAAAAAAACATGATGTTCATCGCCTAACGCCGAAACATGTTCTCAGCGTAAGACTATGTGCAAATTGCTGTATAAAAATTATTTGGCAGGTAAATAATGGAAATATATAGTTATAATTAATGAAGCTTGGATGTACGTATCTCATTGCAATAGAAACAAATCGATTTACTACCGAAAAAGAAGAGAAAAGACTTGATATGTTGGTTCAGAGAAAATGAGGAAAGTTTTTCTAAAGGTTTTATGCATATTACTAGATTCTCTTACAACCGAAAACTTAAAATAAGGAAAGTAAGAAAAAAATTTCAAAATTAATTCGTGTTACTATCAGAAATGTATTTTCACGTCTATTTTTAAAGAAGAAGTTCCATCTCTTTATTCGAACAGTGTTCACAGTGTTAAATTCCTCAAATGTGTTCTAAAGCTAAGGCTTCAAGCCATGCCTGTAAATCTACTGCTCAATTGTTTGAAACAATGAGAAATGAAACCGTAATTGGAGCTATTCCCTTTAAATGTATCTCACCGAAGTCCCCTGATGTGTCTCCTATTTATTACGGTGCATCTCGACTTTTAAAACAAGCTCTTTATAAGCGGCATCCCAAAACATTGGATATACTCTGGAAGATTGAGAAGGAGGAGCGGAATAAAATCAACCTTGATGTTTTAAGAAAAGAACTTTTATTTTGCAAACCAAGATTCAGTATAATAGTTCAACAAAAGGGCTATCAGACTGATCATGTTAGAAAAATGAAATTCTAAGGTTTGTTTATATATAAATCTTTTCAAAACTCGTTTCAAAAATGTGTGTATACAGCTGGATGATGAATTCGTTTTCCTGAGAATATAAACGTACTGAAATGACGAATGAAATTGTTCAAAATCTGCTTATGATTAGCAAAGACAGCAGTTTAAAACAGAAATAAGTGAAGGAAACTAAGAAGAGCAGGTGTATTCAGAAAACAATGCTGTTGGCAAGGTTGCAGTAAAAAGAGTTGTGCGTTTTACTTCAACTTATTTCTTTAAGCCTGCATTCTCAATATACTCTACCATAAAGTACAAATACAGGAATAAACTTTCTGGATCAAGTGATTTGAAGGTAGATTTTACTAAACTTCCCCTAAACATAAAAAAATTCTAATGAAATATTCATTGAAACAGTTTCATTCATCGCATTAAAGAAAAACGAGAGGTAAAATTGAAATGTTTTTCTTCTTTTTTCTTTCGTATCCAAACCGATTTATGGGTAGATGTGCCGCAAAATGATTTTAGCCCGACAATAGTGCCGTTGCGAAAAACGTTGAGAATCGTTGGTGTATATGATACTTTATAGACGAAATTCCATAACGCGCTTCAAATAAAACTGTCCAGAATTATTCTGACGGAAATAACAATTTTTCGATAAAAAGATGATAGAAGAATTCCATTTCTAAAACCTTTTGAAATGTCAATGAAGAAAAGATTCAAAAAAAGGAAAAATTAAAAAATTTCAATTTCGGAATTTGAATTTTAAACTTAAGCTGTTGTTTTATAATGGACTTACATAAATTATTTTTAATATCTTGTTTAGGATGGCATTAATATGCCACACATAAAACACTGGAAACGTCTTAACTGTGACTTTCTGTTTTGTGATGACAAACAGGAGAAAAAAAAAACACTGCTATAGTTGAATGTTTATTAAAGAAAGTTCCAAAACTGAATAAAACAACTGGTTTGCCAAGCATTATTCAGTAATCAAGACTGATGTTTACAACAGCCTCAGTGCTAGATATTCATTATGCCACACTTAATATGATAGTAAATAAAATGCAGTGATAAAGTTCAGCAATATTTCTTCTTAATACGTTACGTGAAAGCATCGTAGGTTTCATATAGGTTACCCCTGCATTTTGGTTTCGTAAAGGAACCTGTTTATCAGCAGAGAAAACAATTATACAGTTGAGTGGAGCGAAAAAACTTTTTCTGGAATTCACATTGCCATATTATATGGTTCTAAATGGGCTAGATTAATTGTATTCAAATTTCAGACAAAAATATTGAAGTATGATCACTTGAGTTCCACGCCTCAAGTGAATATTTGTTCAGAGATTACACCAAAAAGCAAAAACATGCTCTCCTAATGCAAAAAACATGCTGTAGATGGCAGCACTGGCGGGCTTTAATTTGACTATTGGTTCCCGTTTGGGGTAAGCGATCACGTGGCTGTCGTGATATTCAGAAATTTTATTGTTAATCAGTCGTTTGTTCGGTGCGTTTTCGTAATCTTGCTTTATTAGTCATCGTTTATGTTGGACAAAGATGACGTCAACTAGAAGTGGAAATTTTTTGTAACGTATCAACCGTCGAACCAATAGAAGATTTTAAAGCTCCTAGCTGAATATGTTATAAAAGTTTGTGTGCCATCCTGGTTTGAAATTAAAAAAAGAGTCCCGAGAACAACACATTGAGCCCATCATGCTCGCGGAATGATCAAGAAAAGTTCATTCTTACGAGGAAATTTTAAGGCAATCGTCCACGAAGTTTTTCAGGAGAACAGTTACTTTGCTCACTCTGAAAACAACATAGTCTTACACCGTAGTCAGCAGAAGTTGACTATGCTGTAATATGAATGAATATATATTCGTGAACTTGGCCTGAGAAGAATACTGCAAGCAAGAAAAACTGTCTGTAAGGGGAAAATGGGCTTCCAAGGGGAATTTCATAGCGGAGAAGTATATTGAGATTATTCCCTGGAGCAATCCCTTTGAACCACCAGCTGCCTTGACCTCAGCGACGAAGACATAAGATTGATTACAGGCCGTTCACAGTTTGAAATAGCGAAACTCCCTTGCCGTTTTCAAGTAACAGGGAAGCATATGAGACTGACGACAGAAGCATCATTTTCAACATGTGGTGCATAAGCCAGGGATAGATTCATACGTAGTCGAATCAAGTCCCGGAACGAACTTCCGAAGTTCGACCCCGATATGAATTTCTTCGGTTCTCTTGTCGAACTTGAAGATTTCGACTGATTAAACTAAAACTTTTTACTAGTTTTTTTTATTAATTACAATCATATGTTAGGTCATGAAATAAAAATATTGTGAAAAGTATTGTTAAAATAGTTTGATGTTTTCATTCATATTAACATTGATTTCTTATTTACCTCTTTGGAAACTGAAAATGACGAGCGATTGAGCTGCAATTTTTTTATTGTGTTTTTGTCATCGAACGGAACCATTTATTGTTAAGGAAATAATGAGATTTGATTTTTTTATATTTTTCACTTTATCCTATTATATAGGCTACAATATTTGAGAGGGGCAACTGTACTCCTTAAAAAGATCAAAAGAATTACTTGAGATTTGAACATTAAGCATTATTAATTAAATTAATTTGTACAGTTTAATTGATTGAGCTCTTTATAATAAAAACTCTGATGTGGTTTTTCCGTCTGACTTCCTTGTACGGTTTTTTAAATTATAAATATTTTTTGCTGCACTTCAATAAAACTTATTTCTTCGAATTTAATTAGAGATTATGTTTCTTATTCAACTCATTTCATGGCAAGGCAAAAATATATAAAATCTCAAAACATCTTCATTAAAAATTGTGAAATACAGAAAAAACTAAAATACAAAATACAGTTATAAACAGTTAATTTTTTTCAATTAAAATCAGAGTTTCTACGGCAAAACAAGCAATTCAACCAACAAGAAGAAAGACAAAATTTTCGGCACACACGAATTTACAGTTAATGTTTGGACACACTGGGCAAAACACGATGCACCAATAGACTTAATTTACTGTACTATAAAGAATTTCAAATGTAAACAAATAGCCGCAACGTTAGGCCTGGAACCACTTATAATATTAAATTCTTGATAATTCTACAACTATTGCATTAGATTAAAGGTGTAAAAACCTTAGCCGCAATCTAAGAACAACATAATTCCCTTTTAAAGCAAAAAATGCACAGTTTACCAATATATAAGGAATAAAAAAACAGAGCTCACCGAGCCGGGTAAGAGAGTGGGTATACAAATATGTATATATGTGTTGTAAGAAAGAGGTTTATAGATATATGTATGCTTTTGGTGCGTCCGGTTGCAACAAAAATGGAGATGCACACTGGATGTTATAACAGTCTCACATACAACATTTCACCATTCTACGGGGAATCGTGTTTGAATTATACAAGATACATATGTACGCAAAAATGTCACAAAAATTCCCTTCTGAATCAACTGTAAATCTCTTTTACATTCCGTTTTGATAAAAGAGTCCTTTATTCTGTACGTATAGATACCACGCAAAAGTATTCTTCAAATGGGTTCGAGAGCTGTCAAAATGTACATTTTCATTCAATTATGAGATGGAAATTTTTCGCGATTACAATACTTCCTATTTACTCGTACAAGGAATTAAAAATCATATATTTGGAAATGTAATTATATTCCTTTTTATGCTAGTTCAGGACACCTAGATTCAGGATGGCAATATTTCGTTTTATACAACTGTTATATTTTTGTTTCAGTTTATATAAACATGTAAATAAATAAACAGGAATAAGTGATCGACAACAACCAAGATATGTTGATTTTCTGAGGTTATAATAACTAACTCTTTGAAATCATTAAACATATTTACATTGATTTATATATATATTATTTAATTTTCATGATTTTTATCCTTGAATTAGAGCGTGTATTAAAATGATAGAGGGAAATTTGGTACACTAGTAAAGACAGAATCTTATTTATTGTACACATACAGTATAATTGGGGCAAAACATGAACAAATTTACAGGTAGTTAAGGAGTGAACAGTTTGCAGAATCAATTCATACAACTGCCACCTCTACCAGTAACAACGGAGCTAATCTGATTTGGCATCGAGTCCTGATTTGGCATCGAAGTAGCCTTGTATGGCAGATACGAGAATCTCATTCTATGCGGCTTCATCTCTATGCCAGAATTTATCAGTCATAGTGACTGACGATTGGTGGCATGTCAGTCTTCCAGCAATCCATGAGTCACAGAGGTTATCATGAGTTCTAACGAGTTCCATCAGTCCAGAAATTCTCAGTGAGTAAGGAATCTCGAGTACGTTCTGGTGAGGGCAACAGTCGAACAACTTCTGTATCGAAAAACGTCAGGACAATACAGACAGCATGCAGTTATGCATTATGTTATTGAAGATGGCGTCATGGAGGCCTCGAAAATAGAGCACAACAAAAGGCCTTAATGTAACTATAATCATACACATTACTGGATGTGTGAACAAGAAGTGACAGAGATGTGCCCCCAGTGGCACTTTATACCAACCGTTCAAGAAATATTAGCTTATGAGGTACTTTTATTAAGACCTTGAATTACTTATTATAATTGTTTTTGATATAAAGCTGAAATTTGAAATAAATTAACAAGAATGTTTTTAATCGCATGCTGTAGGGGAATACTTCATAAATATCTTTATTTAGACTATTTTACATATGCGAACAAAACAATTTTCGAAAATATTTAAAAATATTTAAAGCAAATGCATTTGTGGTATAAATCAATTAATTTGTTTATAGCAAGGATTTTAAAAGTTTTCTTTTGTTATTTAAATAGCATGAACTCTTGGTATTATAATAGCAATGGCTAGTGAAAGAAACAATTTTCTAATTAAAATTAGCATTCTAAAAATATTTAACCAGGTGTCATATATGTAGCTGCCATATTAGAGTAGCAACATTACACATTTCTACATTACCTTTGCATAAATAAATTACAGAGCGCTTTATGAGGAAGAAGTCATTTTAAGTAACATGATATGTAGCGGAAACTAAATAAAATCAAAGAACTAGGTAAAAATGTGAACAAGAAGTCTTCTGAAACATATCATAAATACATTTCTGGTTCATGTATTTTAAGTTTAGTTTCCCAATTTAGTTTATAGTTACTTTGAATCACCATTATCTTTTATAGTAGACGACAAAATCAATAAGAAAAATTCAGTAAGGAAACTTTTCCTTGTAATTTTAATACTTTGAAGAGCTTATCCTCAAAGTTTGAAAAAAGGAAAAACAAATAAAATACATAAAAGTTCTAATAAAAAAACTGCAGATTTCAGTTTAACATCAGCATAAATGTTAAAATAAGTAGTTTAAGTAGAACTACTAGTTTAAAATTTAGACCCGCAGAAATTAAAGACACAGAACAGAAAATCTTACATTTAAAATTAACTACTATATGTAAAAAACTAAATGGGAAGAACCAAAGTGTTATGACACTTATTTATTGCAAATTAAGAAGAGGCATTAGCATTTATTTAATAATAAAAGGAATTCATTATTCAAAAATTTGCAAATAAAAATAAATACCTCAGATATGTTTCACTTGTATGGCTTAAGAACTTTACATTTAGAAGCTCTGTTAATCTACGAGTTTAAATTTGCATGTTACAGGATAACAGACGTTCATCGTTATATTTAAAATTATTTTCAACAAGGTACTTTTAAATGAAATTTTCTTTTGGAATTTAATGTTATACATGTGTTTTTATCATTTGCTGAATAATTTCAAACTTATGGTTACCTTTCGAAAATTGATATCTTCCAGAAATGGTGCTTTTGTGTCGGGAACATTGCCAACTAAGGTTACAAATAAGTAGTAGACAGTTATAGTCTGTAAAATAAATTCGAAGAAAAATGTTTTAAGTACAACATAATTTGATCATCTCACTCCGTTAACATCTTTTAAAGTAATAAGAAATAATTAGCCACCTTATTTAACTGTTATCGTATATTCTGCATTATTATAGCATATGCTTTATTACGTGTAAGTAATAGTAAGAATAATATAATATAATACATGTTACATAAGTTATTCCCTTCGATCAATGATTTGATTTTCTCGAATCTCCAAATGACTAGATGCACTTGGTTCACTTCAGCTGATCTCTTTCGATTAGGACTTACTTCTGCGAAAAGTCAGAGCGTCCTCTCAAAAGAAGTCCTGGGTGCACTAAAAATCTCATCTTCCAGAGAACGAATGAAGGAGTAAAACAAAACGAAAGAATGTCAATAAAAGTTCTCTCCCGCTGGGAAATCAAAGACATGCCATCTTTACTCGAGTTCCAAATCGGACTCGAGAGGTTTCAAGACGCCTTGATTACAGAAGGAACCTTCTGGGAGCTATGAAGAGCGATGGCCCCTCCTTGAAGTTCTTGCTCTGCATCCTGACCCTCATAGTAAGTCTGCTTTTGTCTGGAAAGGTTGTTAAACATCATTACGTCTATCTAGGTGCCTCAATGGGTTATAAAGACTACTTGGTGAACATTGTGTTTCGACTTTACGATTTACCATAAAAATTATACGTCATGGGAGTTTAAGGTATTCTAAAAGGAAATTTTACGGTTGCAATTTCTTGAGTTTATTCAATCCAATCATACTTTCTGAAGTGTTCTCTTCCATTCAATTGTTATTTGTCATGTCTTCAGTTTACTTACCTTTCCTACTGGCATATCGTAATTGGGTAACAGAAAAGAACTAGATTTATCACAGAATTATTATCATCAAGTAGCCTGATGATGAATAAGCTGTGTAGTTTTGGAAATAGCAAAAGATTTCATTACTGTCCAAGAGATAATTATTTAATTACAATTTTAATTAAATACTCCATAAATGAATTCTTTCACATCGTTGAAAGATGCCAAAGTTTAAATGAGATACATTCTTAACAAAATTTGATACAAATGGGGCCGTAATTTAAGTAACTTTCTTGAAAAGTGTTTCATATTAATAGCCAGTAAATTAAAATAATATAAAAGTGAAATGAATCTTCTTCGATATTATTTGTATTTGAATTAATAACATTTTATGCACGTTGGTAGCTTCGCAATTAAAGTGTCCTAAATTTATGAATGCTTTCGTAATTATAATTATATTTACCCAAACTAAGTGGACTAGAAATAACTTCATTTAAAAGCACTTTTCTTCAAGTCACATAACATCGTAGGCGTTTTCGCTGAACCTTATCTAAATTAATAAAATGTTATTTAACAACGTCTAGATATATAGAAAATTTATAATAATGATAGTTTTATAAAGCACTTCTTATTTCTGGAGTTAAGAATTCCACGAAATAACATTTTGCCTTATGTTTCTAACTGTATAACATTAATTCAAGTGTCTTTCAGACCCTATTGCACTAAAAAGTAAAACATTGTTCCGTCAGAAATACCACAATATTTAGATATAATGAAATCTTAAGAATGATATAAATAACCTTTATATTGAAATCTTGAAATGAACAGAAAACACAACTTGCGCGTACAACAAAATTCTGCTACTTACGGGTGGTAAAATAACAAAGCTGACATTTTAGATTCTGAGTATCGTAGTCAGAGACTTTACAAATTTGCCGAAACTCTTAACCCGCAGAACCAGGTCATGAACGAAAACTGCAAGCATCGCTGCTAAAGGTTCTGTATCTAAAACCAACCTTCAAAAACCTCGACTCAAATAGTTTACGGTGTAATTTGCATCCTAGTGATGGCTAAGGAAAAGAGAAGTTTAAATCATAAAGCTTAAAAGCTTGAAACATAATAATTATTTTGTTAACATTAAATACCTTACAACCTTTGCGAGTAGATCTTGCCTTTTTCCCCGAAACTTCGCTGCAGATCCAAACCTCGCCGACACTTCGCTGCAGATGGACGCTGCTGCCACAGCGATGCAAAGGTATACCTAAATTGCCATAAAATTGCTGTATAATTGCTAAAAGCTCCAACTCTGCTATTGGAGATGCAACACAGCGGGTGTACGAGTAATTCCCAAATTTTTTTTTCATTATTTCTAGGATTACTCGTTGGGACACACAACATAAAGTGATAAAGGCCAAAGCTGTCGAAAACCACTTAAATAAGATATGACCTCTGACCTCTGACCTAAATAATGCTTAGTTGGAAATTAGTAAACTTTATTTAATGTCAAACTCTGTAAGAGTAAATTTAATCTGTTAGTTCATCAGCAGAAGAATATGTTTAACTATGCTGCCAGAAACAACACTTATTTGGATATTGTATTGATTACTGTTATCAGAATTCCATTCTTATTGCTGTGGGTTTATCTTATAATATAACTGGAAGTATTAACACTTGATAAATATTTCAGTTATTAGCAATTCTCAATTAACTTAAAGCTGTTACTATTTTGATGTAGTTATTATGCAAATAATTCTCCAAGGTAAGACGAATAATAGCCGCATTAATTAACCCATTCGCAAGGGATAGCTTGTGCCTTATAACTGCAAATAACGAATGTTTCAAAATGATTGATTTTCCGTTATTCGGAACAGATCACAATTGTAACAAAAGATTATGTCGGGTCAAACCGTTAATAAGCTTAAACACAACGGAAAAAAATAACAACTCCATTCTTATTACTGATTAGTTATGAAATTTCACATATGTTATTTATGTTTTAAATTTCCCGTAATTTTCTCCTATTAATATAATTCACAGTTTGATAGTTAAAGACCACATTTCAATACGATTTCCTAGTGTATATATAGTATTTGTAGCCAAGTGGTTAATAAACATTGGTAACTGGTGGTCAAAATCCTATTTTGCTTTTCTCTGCAATCAAAAGTTTTAAAAAAGCGCCTTTCGTTGGCGAATTGAATTTCACATTCATAAAAATCGTTTTATCTCCGATGACTTCCTAATCAATATTCCGATTCTTATTAATGTCTCCAATTCTAATCCATCTTTACCGTCAACTTAAAAGAAATTGTTTCTTAGTTACTTTTCTACCATTTTTGGTCAGTACTGCTAAAACATTCTCAAAATTTTCTTTGTTGTTCTCACTTAAAAAGATCTTCCGTTTTCCTAATTTTCTCTACTGCAGGTGAGAAAGAAAGCTTCTAATTAGTGTTCAACTATGCCACCCAGCAAATGCACTTATGTAAAATCGATTTCTGTTACTTACTCTTTGTTGCTATATTTTTAAGACAAAACTTATTCTAGATACCCCAAAGACGTTACTCTCGAAAGGGTTTTAGTTGTTTAGTGGTCAAATTCTGCTTTTTTGAGTCTTGTGCACTCTATTTAGAATTCTTGCAGTAATATTTCATTCCAATATAATCACTATGTACAAAAGAATAATTTCTATATATTCGAGCTATACAGATAACATCATGCAACATTTTATTACATAAGTTTCACTATTCACTGGATGGGTAATCAATTTATTTAATTTCAGCTTTCATCGCGATAATGAAGAATTATCACTCTGCTAGCGAAAAGAGCTTACAGTGTTATTAAAACATGTCACATCTGTATTACTTCCTTTTCAAATCACATATCAGGTATTTTCAGCTTTGGGCAACATAAAAAAATATGAAACGTGAGCAACATCCTTCTGTAGAGGAATATTTGTGAGGATTTTCGTCTGCTGTTTCGCCACTCATTGAGAAATTATGCAGAAGTAAGCAATCCTATGTTTCACAATAACAACAAGTGTAAAAGATTATTATTAATTATATAATAACTAATATTTTAATTTTGCTCACAAATATTTTCAGTTCTCTAAGAGTAATAAGTAACAGTACTAAGATTTTTCATACACAAGCCTGTTCGCAGTTTCCTTATATTTTTTTCTCGCGGCACAGCCTGCCTCAGATTGGCAAGGCTCAAGGTGTACTGTCTTAAGTTTTAGAAGTTTTTAAATTATCCAATAACTCATCATGACTTTGGTTTTTTGTAACGAAAACAAAGAAAGTGAGTATTGGTCTCCGAATGAAATCTGTGCTTGGAGACCCAGATTCATTGATCCCTGGAGTTAAGTCAGTCTTAATCGACTCGATGTATGTTTGATTAGATTAGATTGAATTGGATTATGGCAAAGATACAAAAGGACTAATTGTCTAAAAGAAAGGATATCTTCGGGGAAAGCAGCTCTATAAAAGAATCTGAGTTTATACACATTAAACATGTGAAAAGCACAAAAATTATGTACAAGCCCGTTACCGAAGATTTAAACACGGATTGAACTACCAGTATCATGAAACTGATAATGAGGCCAGCAAATAATTGAAATTTTATCAAAAATTACCCAGAAAAGATAACGATTGGGCAAAGATATTATATAGACGAATCTAAATCTTAAAAAGCCATCATGTCAATTTAAATGTTTCAACATAAAATTTATTGGCAATATTTTGCAGAATTAATGACACTCAAATAGGTTTATAAAAATTGTAACGATATTTTTAGCTTGAGAAGAATATAAAATGCAACAGGTTGCCCGATGCTTGATGCTAATACGTAATTCCGAATTCATGGGACAGTACCAAAAATTACTACTTAATAGCGCAACATCTGTTATTTTACATTTTTCGGTGTTGGAAAACACTTCGGCCAACAGATGGCGCTAAAGTTTCTGGTTCATTTATTTCTGGCTCTTTCAGACTCTTTCCAAACCCGACGTCATCCAAACCGGGAAAATTTATCCTTGCGTAACATTTATTCTCACTTTCGTATTAAAAGATTATGGTGCAGAAAATGTGTTTTTCACATAAAAAAATTAAGTTTCTGAGCGCTAGGTATCGGTAAATTCCACTTAAAAAAACGGACAGCAGTATTTCGATGGAGTTTTCGAAAGTTAAATTAGTTTTATTCTTATCAACTTTAAATATCAATATCAACAATAGCTAACTGAGCAATACATCTTTTTTTTTTAACTGACGTCAGTATTACTTTTTTGGTGGTCAAGCGAGGATTTATGAAGCCCCTCATCTTAAGGCAAGTGTTGTTTATTATTGTTTAAAAATTATTGGGGATTCATGAGTAGCGAGGAGCTTTCGCGACTGCAACTTACGTGACATTACAAAGCCATAAAACTATTTTTGCTTGAAACGTTATACTTCTCCTTATTTAAAGAAGTAAATATGCTTTGCATATTCACAAACTCATTTCTTTAAATATTGTTTTAATTGCATCAATTTACAAATAGAATTTGAAGTATAATGATTCAGTCATATCGATAGCCATAATAAGTTTCATACTTTACTCTTATTAACTGAAATCGTAGATAAATGAGTTATTTATGGGAATCGAAGATAAATTTATCTACGATTGAGTTATTTTTGGGAGAGCTGGGACAAGGGTGAGGCAGACGAACAAACAGAAGAGGTGCCATATTTGTTGGGAAATTAGAAATTCATTAAAAAAATGATTATTAAGTTTCAACTTTGAGGCTCATCAAGACGTTTCTGAGGTTTCATAATGCTATAGGTTCTTTTTCATTTCAATTCCCTTTCATTAAAATTTATTACTGAAATTGAAGTATTTACGTTTTAGCTTGCGTTAGGGTTATTTGCTGTTAAAATTAAGTAATTAAAATTAAAATAATTTGTTGTATTAATGGTGACTGATGTTTTATATTTTTCAATGCAGATTAGCAATTTGTATATGTTTTAATATTTTTGAGATGATATATAAGGACCATCTTGACTGAATGAAGTTCAGCTTGAAATATACTATTTTGATTTTCGAAGCGACTTTTAGAGGTACTTTATTTTGAAGAGCTTTTACAGTAGCACAAGCACATTCTACAACTGCTTCCATTTCGGAACCATTAATCTAAGTACACGTATGTGATCCTTTGTTTTTGTGTTTTCGATTGTGCAATACATTTTTATATCTATTGCTGGATGTCTTTGAAAACTGTTAAATGGGGGTTTGTGTTTTATGTGTTTCATATTTTCTCTTTTTACGTTAGATATTTTTCTGAGTGTTTAGATAACTTCTTTCGCATGCGTAGTCATTGCTGTAATGTGCAAGGAAGTTATTATCGCCAATATATAGGTTGCTGAGTTGGATGTAGTTTTATAACATCTTGTTATTCGAAGGAGAATCGGGCGCTGTGACTATCTGTGGTTGCTTTTCTTTCGGTCGTAAGATGGCCCATATTTCCGCGCTATATAGTACTATTTTTTCTATTACTTAGTTGAAGAGGTTTTTCTGAATATATGGATTAAGTTCCCTAGTTGATACTCTGAGTTCTTCATATATTTGAGGCAATTTTTTAAGTTTTTGATCTTAGGAATTTAAGATACTCACTCCAGCTAAGATTTCTATCAATTAACTTTGACTGTTTGACCTTCTATTGTAAATTAATCAAGTATTGAGATGCTTTGTAATGGTTTTTAAAAGATAACTGATTTAGATTTTTCTTGGTTTATTCTTTATCTGGTACATTGCAAGTTGAATAGGCTGAGAGATTCATTTGTATTTCTTTGCACATTAGGTCTATTTTTTTCTATGAAGAAAGCTGCATCATCTGCAAAGGCAATTCCTTTACAGTGTTGAGACCAATAAAAGATGCGGTATAACTGAATGCTAAGTTCCCTAAATCTGAGCTTAAGCACGAGCCTTGTGAGCAAGCTATATCTGATGCAAGCTCTGAGCAACCTATATCTTGATGATATTGAATGATACTCTTATAAAAAGTTACGCAGTTTTTAATTTGATAGGAAATCGTATAGGAATAGAAATATATTCTGTGGGCATTTTGATTCTATGAATGCCTACATGATTGCAGGCCTTCAGAGCTAGTTAAAGGCTTTTCATAAATCTAAGCAAATTAAAATGCATTCAAACTTTATTACATTGAATTTGGCTTATTGTAAATATATTGCATTAGAAATTGATTTATTAAAAGCAAATCCATATTGATTTGAACTGATGATGCTATTGGTAGCTATATTATGGCACAGGCGGCCTGCAACGGCTCTTCACAGGACTTTATCTATTGCCTAGAGCAGGTTTATCGGTCGATACGATATTGAGCTCTTTTCACCTTGAACTTGCTTACTAAATAAAATGACTTCTCCTGTCTTGACTTTATTAGGAAAAGTGTTCAACAGAACGCATTTGTTATATAACACGGCGATGAGTTTTTTGTATGATTTATGAATAATTTTAATGAGAACATGCCAATGCCATCAGGGCCTGAAGTTTTGTTTTCGTATAGATTGGTAGTTGTTTGATAATTCCGGCAATTTCTTGCGTTGTGAAACTAATATAATCGGGAATTTTAAGGATATCTTTGTTACTTCTAATAACGTTTTGTTCTGATAAGTCTTGGGAATGGTTATCTGTGACGAATACGTTTTTTATTATTTCTTGTATAGATGTTAATGTAGCGTCATTGTTACTAAGATCTTGAGCTACCGTGTTCCCCCAAAAATAAGAACTGGTCTTATATCAATTTTTCCTACAAAGGACACGCTAGGTCTTATTTTTAGGGGATGTCTTATTATTCACGCAAAATAATTAGCATTTGTTAATGTTCAAGAAACACACTTCTTCAAGTTCATGGAATACATTTATTCAGGTTTAAGAAGTACATGTTCAAGAGACATTCAGAAATGAACAAAATCATCAATTCTAATACAGCCGTGTCGTCTTCTTCTGAAACTTTGTCATAAAGATACAAATCACGAGATCCGGTTTGAAGTTTTTAGGACTTCATTTATTCTAAGATCTTCATTTACCCTAGCCTCTCATGTTAAGCAACAGAGTTGTTCTCTAATGAGCTCTTCTTGTCGATATAACCTCATACGGCAGAAGTAGCCTCGTAGACCTGGAGGGCCGCGTAGTAGTAGTAGCCACGTTGAAATATTCGCAGGGCATTGACAATACAGTTGTCCATTATTTTATCCCATGTATGTTTCACACAAATAACTACATCTTAAGCTTAGGCGTCACAAAGTTTCCTTCTTAATTAATCTCTTTCCTATTTTCAAGGTAGTCATTGATTTTTGGGAGAAAACGGTCTTTAACTTGTTTGTTTATTCCAATAGCAAGAGTTTGGAAACATGCAGTCATTTCTGGGGGATAATTATTTTCCCGCAGAAATTATTATTTACTAGTTACTGTTTGATAATTACTTATCATTTGGTATTATTATTTATTATTTGAGCAATGTTTCTTTATGCAAGGAAGTTTTTTATGAATTTACTGCGGTGAGTGCTGATAGAATCCCTTAGTAGAAAGACAAGTGGTAGAAATAAATCGGCTCACTTTCTTACCGCTGATGGTGCGCACTAAGTTGTTTCAGTCTCAAGAACATAAATATCTGAAACACGTTCGGTTTTCTGTTTCTTTCCCTTGGAAATAATTAGACGGGACGTTTTTTCCATCGAGACGGTACAAAATACATGTTAACATGTAAGTCAAAATACATGTTATGCGTGGAAAAGGACCTTCAGGACCACAATTTCTTTCTTTGCAGGTTGACAATTTCTGATAAGGATTCGTTGAAATTTGACAGTTATATAACTGCTCGGTTCAGATAACCTTGTATGTTATTTACACTGCTGGCCACCGTAAATGCAACACCCTGAAGGAAGCATGCAAATAACATGGAATTTACAGCATGCATTAGCGGAGGTGAGATGAATAGCAAATGATTAAAATTTCAGCGCAAACGCACATCACGCGCGCCTGTGGCGCCACTTCAAAGCACTATTTAAGGCTTGGAGGTGTCGACGATTTGAAGTTCGGCAGTTATATTTTTCTTGTGGTTATTTCAAAAAACGATCAATTATACCTCGTGGTAAACAGAGATCATCGTTTGATCAAGTATCCGAGTTCGACAGAGGAAGGATAGTGGCCCAACGATAGTGTGGATTATATTTCAGGGAAATCGGTAGTCGTGCTGGACGAAACCAAACAACTGTAATGCGGATATGTGACCGTTGGATGCAGGAGGGTACGACGGACCGACGTGTTCGATCGCATCCACCTCAGTGTACCACTTCACGTGATAACAGGAACATTGTGCGCATGGCAGTGACGGATCGCTCAATCACATCACGAACCACAGCAGAGCACATTCAGTCTGTAACGCATCATCCAGTGTCTTCGCGTACCATTCGACGCCGTTTACAGCAAGAGTGGTCTGTCCGCAAGACGTCCATTGCTTCGTCTACCCTTGACGCAGAACCACAGACATCTCCGCTGCCAATGGTGTGATGAAAGAAGAATGTGGACGGCAGAATGGAATGAAATTGTCTTTACTAACGAGTCACGCTTCTGTCTGAACCCCACGATGGTCGGATTCGAGTCTGGAGAGACCGTGGAGAGAGGATGCTGAACAACTGCGTTATGCACCCCCCACACTGGTCCTGTACCGGGCATTATGGTATGGGGCGGTATTGAATATCACTCTCGCATTCGTTTAGTACGCATTGCCGGTACTTTAAACTGCCAGAGCTACATCTCCGAGGTGTTGGAGCCAGTTGTCCTTCCTTACCTTTAGGGCTTGCCCACAGCCATATTTCAATAGGATAATGCGCGACCACACGTGGCACGCATTGTCCAAGGGCTCTTCGTCAATCGCCAGATTGAACTGCTTTCATGGCCGGCTCGCTCTCCAGATCTTTCGCCGATAGAAAACATGTGGTCTATGGTTGCTGAACGATTGACCCAGATTACATCCCAAGCTGCAACACCAGATCAACTTTGGCAACGTGTGGAAGCTACTTGGTCTGCTGTACCCTAAGAACACATCCAAAGTGTCTTTGAATCAATGCCGATGCGTGTGGCTGCGGTGATCTCCAACAATGGCGGCTACTCTGGCTACTGATTCTGGAAGGAACCTCACTTCACAGAAGTCTATAGATTTAATCATTTGATACTTGGTCAACATGTTATCTACTAAGTAAATTTTGTTGTGATATCTCTTGTCTTTCTTGGTGTTGCAATTTGGGTGGCCAACAGTATATTTCGTCCAGTTGCCTAATTTAGTTGATGGAACGGGATTTACTTTAGTTGATGTGGAGGTAATCTGCCACTCAAGTCTTTTCGTTTTAGAATGCGAGATTTACTCGAATGATTCCTGGTGTTGGACCCCGGGAATTTGAATAAATCTTTGATATTTAGTTTATTTCGTATAATCCTAGTAGATGTATCAATATCGCAATCATTCATATCGTAACTATTTACGTTTCGATAAAATCTGTCCTTATATCAGGTGGATTTTGGCCATTGTGAGGAGCTTAAAACACGAATCTGCTAGTAGAGAGAAGTGTCTTGTGAAAGCAAACAGCGTTTATACTCCAGTTTTGGGTTACCTTTTATAATTGTGATGTGCATTTTCTACAGGCTTTGCCGCCTGCTTATCTCAAAGGATGGCATGATGACCGATTAGTTATGCTAACCAGAAGTTAACCAAAGCGCAACAGGCTCGGCCAACTTTTGAAAGAGATATCTGCTCTGTGGTATGGAGCTTGAAAATGTTCTAAACATGGATGTTGAATTGATTACTGACCACAATCCATTGACTTTTATAACCAAGAACGTGGCATAGTCTTCTGAGCTTCAATAATAGACACTAGCATGATAGAAATATGAAACTACAATTTCGCATTTTCCAGGCTCCAAGTTGACGAATGCCGATGCGTTGTGCACATTTTAGACCACTGAATGACTAGTGCAAAAAGAAAACTCTTTGTAGACATTTATAAAGTCGTCAGACTTTTTTCTTATTTTTTTGCAGATACTATTTGAAACACAAAGAATTCAATTATTCTAGAATTATTTTGATTAATAGTTATTTGTTTGTTATAGTTTATAGAAACAGAATTTTTAGAGAAGCTATTGATGAACTCTAATTGTGTAGCTTTCATATTCATTATTGGTTGATTATTTGATATTAATAAATAAGTGATTTTTTTGACGTTACCGTTCTTTCTATCATCTTTTAAATAGCCTTGACGATGTATAGATAACGTTGATTATCTAAACGGCTAGAGGGCGCTAGCTTTCAGCCAGGGAGGCTCCGGAAGTTTAGTTTTGAGCTAGACTAAGGTGATGGCTACCAGAATTGAAGCAATTCATATGTCATTAAATAAAAATTATAATTCATGTTTTAAGCAAAGAAGTATCAAGAAATTTGCATTTATAAACATTAAAATTTTGGTAACATTTTCAACGCTATTATCTTAGACCAAGATTCATTTAACTGGACTCTGTTTTTGCATCTTATACGCCGTATACACAAATATCTTCTTCATCAAGAAGCCCATTTTTAGAAAAGAATTTTTTCTCATCAGAATTGCTTTTCGGCTTTGAAAAACAAACACTTTAAAAGTTTAAAATATCAACTGGTTAAGATTTCGGAATAAATTTGCGTTACAGTACCCATTTGCAAAAATTCTGTTTTGTTATAATAGCATAAGATTCCTTTAAATATAAAAATTATCTGATAATAATAATAGAAATTTTAAAAAATAATAATAAAAAATCCGAAATTCTCGGATGTATTCGCAAATTTTGATTTTTCTTCTTATTATTTACCAAAAAAATTTTACTAGAAAGGCATTGTAATGGTTAAGCGATCCATTTTCTGTTCTTTAAAGCTATAACGTACTGCAATTTAGTTGACTGCACTGAAGTCGACATTTGCGAAAAATTCTCCGAAGCTGTCTTTAAGAAATCTAAAGTTCGAGGAAATAATCGTGAAAATTTGAGCTGCGATAAATTAAATACCCTAACAATGACATAGCTTTAAATCAAAATTAATAAAGAGAATTTAAGGTGAACTAAATGCGTTTTTATACTATAGGAGAG